>SJVG01000284.1:0-41599 GCA_034774675.1 Scedosporium minutisporum
TGATCTCGTAGTAGTAGTGCTAGAAGAATCACTGCGGGGGTGAAGAATGGCCACGAAACACTTGTAGGGGGGGGGTAGTTTCCTCCCACACCCCTCATGACTGGGATTTTCTTCCACGCGCCGCACTGAGTCGGGCGGGCGGGGGGGGGGGGGGGGAGGTGGGCACACTGCGAAGTTACGAAGTAGTGAATGAAGTTCTTCGGTGTTTAGCTGTCTGGGTTTGACAGAGAGCCCAGCAGAGACATTCAAAATGTTGCAGTGGAACAGAGTGACATCCGGCTAGGGCTCCTGATCGACACATGAAAAGGGCGCTAGGAAACCCCGATTTCAGGTGGTGGGTGGGCGAGGGAGTGGCTCTTGCCCCATTTCTCTATCCAAATGAATGACGCGGGTACCTGACCGCGAGATGACGCTTCGATGTTCCAGCCTGTGGGAAGTTGCAACTGGACGAAGTATTTCGTAGTGTAAAAGTACAACAATACCTCACCAGAAGCCCGGCAGGGGACATTGTCTTATTGGCCTGCCCAGACCACTTGATCCCTGTCCAATCATCGCCGGTCGCATGTTATTACCATCCAGCACGAAATTTTGGATGAACTGTGCTTAACCTCAGCCTCTAACACCCGAACCTGTAACCGGGGCTTCCCTGTTTTCCTCGAGGAGATCATGCTGAGTCGCTCGAGTATTGGATTGTCTATTTCGGAGGTAATACCCGCACACGCTATGGCGGTATTACAAGCACGCTCTTCTTCGGGTGTTCAAGCTCTCAATGGGCCCAAAGACATTCGGGCTCGGCTCATTGCCAGCATTGAAGTCCATTGCTACGCCACTTTCCGACCAAGCAGGACTTGCTGCCGCTTCGCAAACTCCCAGCAGCTGCCCACCAATCCAGCCACCAACGGTGCGTTCTCCGGGCTGCATCTGTTCACGAACATCGTTCGGACTGCTGGGGAAATGACGCTCTGTATGGTTGGCTCCTGCTCTTAGTGGCGCCCGGTTGTCTGGAAGACGCTACTTCCTACTTCACAGTTCATACAGATGCCTTGCCGCGAATGGAAGCTGCTTCTCTCGTCCTCCCAAGCCGCGTGCCCCACTCTGCGAAATTGAGGAAGTGACGAACAGGACGTTTACGCCTGCTTCCACAATCTTATAGGTCTGACCGCATGTGCTTGTGTCATTCAACGCAATCCCAAAGCTGGTTCTGTACTTACTTCGGCTAGTACAGTTATGAGTACGTGTACGAAGTAATTGGTTTGGTAGATCAGGAGCTCCGTTGCATGAGCCGTGCAGACACCGTAGTAAGACTAGCATCAAAGAGAGGGAATCTGCTGGACGTAGCCATGTGGCTAGGCATCGCATCGTCTGTGCAAGTCCACTACTCTCCGAAGGACATCCACACGCCTCCTTCCATTTTCACGACCTTGGTGCCTGGCTTGGTGTCTTAACGCGGGCTCCATTATCATATTTTCTGTATCTTATCATCGTTTCTCGCTTTTTGCCGTCTCGGCCTGCTCTGATGATTGGCCATGATGCTCTTTCTCAGTCGACCCTCAAGGCGGCTGTTTGGCCCCGTCTCGCCTTCCCGCTGGTTGTTTCTTCTTATTACTTCGTATAATCCGCCAAACAAGTTGCACCTTCCAAGATTTTCTATATATCTCAACCTATGAAGTCTTCGAGATGCTAGATTCTCCTTCTCCATAATAAGCATCAATATCCTGGTCTCGAATCTTGTCCGTCCTGATCCCGTCTTCTAGTTTGATCATCTTCCAGCCCACTTGCAATACTTTGCACGTCTTCCCTTCAAGTACTTGACGCCGAAAAATCGCACAGCCTCTGGCTTGTGTACTCAAATCGTATGTACTTCCTGCTCACGCCCCTCGTCCCATATCCCGGTTGAGGCCTTGCCCCTGCCCCTTTACTTTTAGTGTATTTCCCTTGATCCCTTCTTTCCCAGTCCTTCTTTTTACTAATCCCCACCCCGGGGTTCACTACCCGGAACCCCTACCCCCTGTCGCAGCATGAGAGCTGTTCCTCTCCTACGAAGTAGCTTAAAGAAACCCTGTCTCACTCCCCCACGCATTGCCTGCAGTCTCCAGTCTTATATAGTACCTCAGGACTCTACATCAATTGATCTCTCCCTCCGTCACATCCCACACCCCCAGCCAGGTCACCATAAACTGAGCTCGTTGCATCGTCTTGGGGACCCGGATTCTGGCTCGACTTGCTCGATTTCACTGAGGCTGTACAATACGTAGTCTACTCCGTAAAGGACGGAGGAGGCGTGTGACTTGAGGTGTCCAGTCCATGCATGGTCTTTCTGTCTACCAGTCTGACTTGCTTCTTTTTGACTTACACGGTCCTGCTTGCATGGATTTCTCAGCTCTTTTCTCTCTACCCAAACCTTAGGAGAGTCTCCGAAATCGACAGATCCTTGCCATACATACCCTCCTTTCGACCCATTTCTTCGGTTGTTTCCTTTCAACATCGTCAACATTACAAGTCTGTTAACAATCGATCGAAAGAGTTTTGGGACCATGCCGAGTTGCGCCGCGGACCAAGGTCGAGCCCTGGACTGAGTGTAACCCGGCTGCCCATTCCACCTCGACTCGACCAAATCGACTCGCCATATTATACCTCTCGAATGCAAATAGTCCATACCAAGACTAACTCGAAAATGATACTACGGCGGCCCGGCCTTTGGGCTGTCTTGCTCTGCCTTTTCTTATGTATTCAACTCGTGGCGGCTCGGCCGGCAGGACTTATCCCGAGGCAAGATGAAGTCTCGCCGGAACCGACACTAGAAACGACGCCCAAGGCACTGGAGCCAACGAAGGCGGCGACCGACGCACCCAGGGACGATGAGGAGCCGACACCAACCGCGAGTACGAAGTCGACAGACGAAGCAACCGCGACTACGAGTGAGACATCGGTCCCGACTCCAACGGAAAGCAACGGAATTGATGACCTTTTCGACTGTAAGTTTTGATCGATTGCTTTTGGAGGGCTTGGTACTAAGATACGCAATCTTCAGCTCCCATTCCCGAGGGCCAACTACCACTCGAACCGAGGATTACACCAGCCTACGGCTTAGCTGGTGTATTGCTCCTAATATCCGGACTCGTGTATAACACTATTGGCATTAAGAACTCGTGGCTGCAGACCTTCTTTTCCGTCACATATTTGGGCAATCTCGCCATCACCGTCTTGATACTCTATGTCATGACGGTACCCGTGAGCGATGCGATCCAGGGAGCCTACCTCGTCGCAATTGTCCTCACAGGACTAATTCTTGGAGCTGGCGCCACGATTTTCAAGGAGCTTACTGAAGGACTCGGCTGCATCCTCGGAGGCTTCTGTGTCAGCATGTGGTTGTTAACTCTTGTTCCTGGCGGATTGCTCCCCCAAACGGCGCCAAAAGTCATTTTCATCGCCGCCTTTTCCCTCGGTTCGTTCGGGTTCTACTTTAGCCACTATACGAGAGACTACGCCCAGATTTTCCTGCTCGCCTTTGCCGGGGCCACGGCCGCAGTTCTCGGAATCGACTGCTACAGTCGCGCGGGTTACAAGGAATTCTGGGCCTACGTCTGGGATCTCAATGAGAATTTGTTCCCCTTCAACGCAACCACCTACCCAGTTACGAAGGGGATAAGGGTCGAAGCCGCAGCCATCATCATCCTCAGTGTTGTTGGAATAATCTCTCAGCTTAAACTATGGCGTGTGATTCAAGAGAGAAGGGCGAAAAAGGCTGCGGAAAAAGCAGAGAACGAACGGAATCTGCAGGCTGAGGAGGAGGCGATTGGCCGACAGGTAGAAGAAGCCAACGCGAGAGATAGGAGGGACTGGGAGCGAGTTTACGGGGATGGAGATGTCCAGACCATCAGCTCCGGTAATTCGGGTTCGGGAGATCTTGAGAAGGAAAAGCAGATGATGCAGGCTGCGGCGGCGTTACCCGTATCATCTCAAGCCTCCGAGCGGGCTGTGGGAGAAACGGAACCACCGACGGAACTTCCCGGGGATGCCCCGTCTGATATACCTCCTCCAGAGGTCCCGCCAAAATCCGAACCCCCTCCGCTCATGGCTGCGGATCCGGAAGGAGATGCAGCCAAGATTACGGTTCTTGTTGTTCCCGAGGAATACCCAGCACCCGACCGTGGCTCGATACGTGACCCCGAAGAGATGGCCTGGGTCTCCAACGCAAGCCAGAGCCCTCAGACCCTCCAAGCTCCGGGCGATTCGTCGAACCGCGTATCTAGGTCCATGACAATCTCACCCCAACCAGATGTCGTACCCCTACCTTTTCAAGTTACGGTAAATGACATCGACGGATCGGAGGCAGATCGATATACAATTGGAGCACGCTCATCACTTGCAGGTACCTTTGCTGACGACGATGACGATATCGACCACGAACGCCCCCAGAGCATGCGCCGCTCGTTGGTGAAGCGGCTGTCTGAGGGATCCATGAATCTCCTACACAGTCTATCTCACAAGTCCGACAGGAATATAACCGGAAAGGACACCAATGGAAGCCGAGAGGGATTGGTCAACCGCAGGTCTCTAGCGCGTACTGAGGATGACAATGGATCCGTTGCAGCGACTGTCGATATCGAAAGCGTGGACGATGACCGCAGCACCGTCCGAGGCGAAACGGGTCAAGACATCGAGATCACCGCCGAACTTTCTGGAAAGGACACAACCGAACAGCCGGAGCAGGCGGAGGGCAGACCGGGAGTTGCGGAGTTGACGGAAGGTGCTTCAACCGTCGAAGTGACCAGCAAACCTAAAAGCGGAACCAGCGAGGTTGGCGCGACACTCGATCCGCAGATGGATGAAGGGAACGTGTCGAAGAAGGGTAAATCAACGACATCTGCGAGGTCTTCCCAAATCGTTGCTCTGACAAAGGACGCACTGCCGGACCCTCTCTCGCGCACAGCACTCAAGTACAGGACCAATGAGTGGGTCAAGCACTCCACCAGTGCAGACGTACCCGAGCCGGATGAAATTCAACTTGAAGACTACCCTAAATCCAGCCCGCGGGTTGAAAACGAGAATGCCGTTCCGGTTAATGTGGACGAGCTCCAGCTAACGGCAGAGAATGGTGCGCCTAAACCAGCCCAAGCGATGCGCACAGCAACGGCTACGCCCAGGCTTTCCAGCCATGGCGGCTATGGGCAAGGCCAGCTTCCCATTCAACGAACGCCCTCCTCTTCGTTGGCCGTTCGGCCTATCCCAGAGGAAGAACCGGCCATGCGATCAACTAGTGTCTCTCCGTCTCCGGAAGAAAGCCGCAGCGTGAGCCGCAACTCAAGCAGCCCACCGCTCGGAATTCCGGCTGTTGTGCCTTACGCTAATGCTAGCACTCTCCTGGGCCAGCGGGAGTCGTACCTCCGGAATAAGACCCTCGGACCCTATCCGGGTCAGGGAGGCGTTGACTACTCTGTTCCCCTCGACCCAATTCCTAGCGAAGCCGGATCGGTCCGCAACTATTCACCCCATGGATCTCGCTCGCGGACCCCCGACGAGGACGACATGCCGCTAAGCCAGCGGAGGGCGCTCATCCGACAGAGCAGCCAACATGGACAATCGTCTACGTCTCTTAATAATCTCCGGGCTTCAAGCGCAAACTACCTGACCGTCCCAATGTCTGCCGATAACATTCCGTTCAATTCTCATCAACCGCAGCGCGTTTCATCCGTCCCGACGGCCGCGGTACGCGAGGCACAGCTTGCCAACTTTAGGCAGTCCGTAGCGGCGGATCTCCGAGCTGGTACTCCCATCGTCCCGAACACTGGCCGCGAAAGCGGACTGGGAGGGATTTACGGCGGGTCCTCGACGTCTTTAAACGGCCCCCATGGCTTCGGCCTCGGGCTTCGGGAGGATGTGCACCGCACGATTGAGGTCCAGCGAACTATGATGCTCCGAGAAAAGGAGGCAGAGGCGCAGGCGAGAGAAGCAGAGAGGTGGGAGAAGGAGAGGAATGAGCGGGCGTTTGAGCAGATGATGAGGAGCGGCAATCTGCTGGACGCTCACAGGGAAGCCATGCGTCGCCTCCAGGGCACGGCGCGCGAAAAGTAATTGTGTGTAGGATGGGATGTTAAGATCCCAGTCCACTCCTTGTGATTTATTGGGGTTTTTTTTTATTTTTTTACTAGCTTTCAGGTTTATACCCTTCATATCTACGGAGAGTATGAGCACACAAGAGTTTTTGCATATTACCGGGCTGAGGAATTAAAGCGGCCTGGTTAACAAAAGTCGGTCGTTGGGTTTATTTTTCTGTTCTTTTGATTTTGGATAAGAACCACAGTTATTTTGCGAGGAGAGGGCGGATATTTAGCAAGATACCATGAACGAGATTTAATATAGCATATATATACAAGATAGAGTCCACTTATTCCGGCGGTGCCTTGCATGCTTGGTCTCCTACATGGGTGTGTCATGTTGAAGTTCTCGTGGCGATGGGGGTTGACAGATGATTCCCGCGTAGACTTCAGCTCCGGCAGCTTTCCAATCAACTGAGAAAGGTTTTGTAGCAGAACAGAGTACGGCAAATCATCGAGTTCCGATTTTCCTCTTCCCAGAGCTCCTTCTCAGCCTGAGTTCCAAGGAATTGGACAGTCTCTCGCAGGGATTACATCGGTTATCCTACATCACCATCTAGGCAGCCCTCTCTCAACACCGAACAAGCCCGTCCGTCGATTCGGTGGATTGATGTCCGCAGCTCGAGTTTATGCGAGTTGCGGTCTCGCCACGAGATAGAAGTCTCCAATTGGCTCTGTTTGGCGACTAAGTGCAGCTGCAGTAGGCAACAGGAGCAGAAGGTGCAACAGGCCACCATTTTGACCACTGGGTTGATGACGTGGGTGGTGGATTGGGGAAGTCCAGAGGCGGCATATAAGGCACGATGTGTTTCAAGACGAAGGGCCTGGCCAAATTGATTCGGAATTCTCAGTCCTCGAGGATTAGTTTATCTCGTCCGAATTTTGATTTCCCAATTTTCGAATTCGAATTCCATTCATTGTCTTGTCCTGTCCTTCCAAGCACATATCATCACGCTCACTGTGTACTTCGTTTAATACGCCACAAACCCCACAATCGTCCCGAGGTTTCGTCATTGTCGTTGTCATCAAACAATCTGGTTGATCCTTCCATTGTTCCATTGTCACTCGATAACTCGATAGAGGAATCGAAATCAATTGATCAATTGATTCCGTAAAAACCTTGTCTACTTTTCTTCCTCAGACCAGCTCCTTCCCTTCTGATTATCGTCAATTGAGACATAGAGAAAGTTTGCTACCACCGCTACCTCCGTTGAACGAGCTTGTCTCGACATTGCCGTTGCAGAACGCGATCGGATCAATCTATCGAACTGCTGATTATCAGACGACGCTGTCGTTTACCACCCCCGGCTTGGCGAATCCGACTTGATAAATAATACCCCGCCAAAACCCCGCGCAGCTGTGGCAACTTGAAAGCTGGTGATCCAAAATCAAAGCTTCAAACAGCCGAGCTCCGAGAACATTGAAAACCGCCAATCTCTCATGAACGAAAGTCTTTCAGTGACAAGCATTTAGTAGCACAGCTGAAGCTTCCATTATTAGTTCCTTCCTCATCAGTACTTTCCCTTTGACGGTTCTTCACGATCTTCTTCACGTTGTCATATCAGGCAGGTGGGACCAGTGGCTGAATAGCAGGCGACTCATCCAACTTCTATTCACTTCGCTCTCTTTACTCCAGCCTCTTTATCTCTACTCAAAGAATCTCGAGACCTTCTCTCATTCTCTTCTTTTCCTCTCCAACTTCAAATCCCGCATTTCTCGACAAGTTTGGCGCCTCGACCTACAAACGCCTCGCCTCCTCCGCCATCTCGGAACCCCGACGCTCTTACCTACTTTTTACTATCAACATGTCTGTCGATCGAGTCCTCAAGGGCGCTTGCCATTGTGGCCGCTTCGGCTATTACGTTGTGATGCCCGAGGAGCACGAGCTAGCCAAGGTCATATTCAGCACTGATCACGTACACCGTAAGAATCGCGATTCCCAGTTGCTTCTTTCTTCATAGCCACCCATTCTTTTCTTCTCCTCGTCCACCTTCTTTTTCCTTCCCTCGCAACCTCACGCCAGTGCGATCCCGCGTTTGGCCCGCTATGCCTCAGCTCGCTTCCCTATTAACCACTTTCCTTCTTGCACAGAGGCCACAATGGCCAACCCTCTCTCCGCGTACTTGCGCGTCCCCTTTATGTGGTACCGCAGCATCATCAATCCGCTCCACTCCTTCGAGACCGTGTCCATGATCCGTCGCCGCTACGATTACCAATTCGCCGATTCCGAGCTCGAGGGCCACCGCTACTTCTGCGGCCTTTGCGGTACTCCCATTGCGTACCACAGCGAGGAACCGGAAGAGTCGGACTACATCATGATTACCCTGGGCAGCCTCGATTCTCGGGACCTCCGCGATCTCGAGGCCATGGGCCTCATTCCCACCGAGGAGAGCGTCGAATCCGGGATCTTTGCCGAGGCCGGCAAGACCGCTGTTGCGACCCCCGAGGCTGAGGATACCTCGATCGACGACGCCCTCCAGATCCTTGCAGGCATCCCCTGGTTCGACTCTCTCGTTGAAGGTTCAATTCTCGGCAGGCTCACCCGTACTCCCAAGAGCGAAGTTGTCGTGCCCCGCGATCACACCAAAGTCATTATCCAGTGGGAGATCACCGAATTCGAAGAAGACGAGTCCGAAGCCGCCAAGGACGCCGATGTCAAGACGGAGACGCTGTTTGGTAAGAGGAAACTCAGGGATTTTGTCGAAGAGATGGAGAAGGAGCTGGGATTCTAACTTGTTTTTTCCTTTGTGGTTTTTCAGCCCTTGTGCATTAGTTTTTTTCCTAGGGGTTTGCATGCCTCGGAGGCATTTGGACTTGATTTTTTTTTCGATTCGATTTTCTTTCTTTTCTTCCTTTTGTCAACGAGGCGAAGGAATCGGCGTTCAGGTCATTTGCTGTATTTTTACTACATTTAAAGCCGACGTCTCATTGGTCGATACCGGCATAGAGTTCCATTTTCTCTCTCTCTTCCGCTTGTTTCACGACATGACGGGGAATTTAGTTGAGTGTCCTCGGACAAGACGCAACTCGACAAAGATGACAGAACTCTTTTACCCCCCCAAGGGGTGACCTGGTTTACCTTGGGAGTTCTGGCCTGCGGACATTCGGAATGGTTTTTTCTTTCTTTCTTTTTTTCTTCTTTCTTCAGTCATAGATCAAACGGCGCAAGACATCGAGCTCACGCGAAACGACAATGGGTACAATAGGGGAAACGAACCGTGGGGTTTAGGGCAACTTTGGTCTGTATATCTCTGGTGATATATAGTTTTCTTTCTTTTCTTTTAGAGTTGCAATAACGATGGTCAGCCAACAATAATCGAGTCCCGGATGCGGTGCTGGCATGGTTCGTTGAGTTAGTTTGTGCGATAGACCTTGGCTGGCTGCATGGCGATGGGGTATGATTGCTGCTGTTCCTGGCTCTTTTATCCAGGGGGTTTTCGTTAAACGCCTCTATGTTGGCAGGACACACTTGTTCGACTGTAGTGTGATCAGGTGCGCATGGCGAAACGTATCTTGCTCTCGGCTCGCGGGCTTAGATGGGCTCTCCCAAGTATTAGACAGCCACAGGCAAGATGCTACTTGAGGGGTAACACCCCAGAGAGAGGGAGTGACAGCATGCACGATATAACAGCATAGCATGCATACACTTCCGTATCATATCGAGACATACGAAGCAGCAAGTCGTCTACAAAAGGGCAGGCGTCTACTTCGTAATTGATCCGGAATATATTATCCCCGTCCCCAATACTTCGTACATATAAGCTACGCCATCTCTTTTCCGCATCAGGTTTATACTAGGACAAGAATGTGTTTGTTTTTGCTGCAGGACCAATGACGCCAGCTCCCATTCCTCGGCCCCCCAGAGATCTGAGTGCACGGTGCCTCCGCCGAGCGCTGGGAGATTCCGGTACCAAACTTTCGAGCGGGCCTCGGAGCGCTGGGATTGATGGATCTTTGGATCCGACGGGAATCGACGGAGGAACCTGATGTTTTACGCCCCTGCCTGCACCTCCACCATATACGCGTATCTTTATGCTCGGTGCGGAATTGCAGCGAGGTTCGCTTTTCGGACTCGTCTCCACGGGACTGGATATATCTCGGACCAAAGAGTAAGCAGAGCCTCTCGCCAAACCCAATCTCGTCTCGCTTCGTGCTCTGAGAGTGGTGGATATTCTTTGTGTTTTGGCTGAGGTGGTCCCACCGGCCAACAGCTCCAGGAACTTTCTCGGTCGCGCATTCTCCCTCCCCCGAGGGTGTTGGATGTGAGGCGGGTTGGGAAAAGAGTGAGAGGGGTTGGATACGATAACGGGAGGAGGAGGGGCAATTGTTATTATCGATATTAGATCAATTGAGTCCGTCTTACCTGTAGGTACAGCCTAGGTACCCATCGCTGAGGGTCTTCCAATTGTGGTAGTAGCGGAGACACGGGCCGGATGCCGGTACTTAAAGGTACATCCGGTATGGTGGGGGGAAAGGGGGGAGAGGCGATATTGGAGGGTATCACGTACTTTGGGGGTTTATTGCTTGCGTCAAAAGCGGGCGGAACCCTGGTAGCTCGAGAGGGGTCACGCTGTACCTCTCTCGATTGTACGGCCGGATCTATATTTGTACGAATCAATCCAAAGTTTGAACTTGTTTTGGTACATTGTGCCTTTATGGGGATAGTGTATACAGAAATTGGGGATGTCAGGATTTGGGACTAATGCACGAGGATTTGACAGCCATCAGCCATTGGAACCAAACTGGCAGCTTTCTGGAAAAGGAGGCATTGAGGACATATGCCAAGTGACTGGCCGGAACACTGGAATCTGGGGTTAAACCACCACGATGTTTCGCTGTCTACTTCATATCTCGTGGACTCCGAAGAACCAAATGGGACAAGGACATTGGAGAGATCACAAGAGCACCCCCAGTCTCAGCGACTTTGGCAGTCTTGTTTGTAACGGAAGAGCACCATCACGAGGTTGCATCCGTTGTCCCTTTGAACGTCCGAGCCGCCGCCGCAATCGTGCGCTCTCGCACAAAACACTTACGGAGTATGAAGTCCGGACAGGGTTGCCATTGGAGATGCCCGCGTAAGAGAAATTGATGTTCATCCCGTGACGCTAACATGCATGATCATGAATGGTCGTGGACCTGACTGCCTGTGCTGGAGTTATGCAGTCGTGCACTACTCATTTTCCACAGTTCCTGTGTTGCAGAGTTGAGGCGATTGAGCTAGCTTCTTGTAGGTCTCTGAATTTCTTCTCTAGTCAGCTAGACCTCGATAGCATTGATATATGGATAGCTGTTCCGCCTTTTACCCAGCTCAACTGTCTTGTTAAAGCGAGACAAGATTTCTGCTTGAAAAGACACACTTCTGACAAGCTCAAACGTCTTGGTTGTTCCAAATCATGGGGGCAAGTAAGCATTTGATCTCGTCCCGGTTTCCCCGAAGTGGAATGAGGGAATCTCGAAAATAGGATCTTGGCTAGTCGAAATGGGGCGCCTGGGTCGACGATGAATCGTGGAATGTTGAGAGTTGGACGAGGGAAGATGTCAAATCTTCGTGTTGCTGGTGTCCCCACATTTTGGGTGTCTCCGGTTATGCCGGTTGGGAAGGTGACATGGGCACAAATTTCGGGCACAAATCGAGCACAAAATGAACACAACAAACAGTACAAATATTATACATGGAGCATAAATTGTACAATTCAATTTCACAAACCCATGCATGGACACACCTGTTGCAGCCGGCATAAACTTGGTCATGACACTCTATCCACCCCTGTACACAGCCATTTTTCCCATTGGCCCCGATTCGCCCTCGCTTCCATTCTCCTCTCCGTCCATCCAACCGCCAGGCTTCCGTCCCTACAAAGTCCACACAAAATCGTTTGCTAGACAGAGTCGATCCAAGGCTCACTCTTTCTCGTTTCTGCTCTTCTCTTCCCTTTCGTTTGGGGCTCCCCCGCAGGCCATCCGCGGACCCACGCCACCCCGCAAAGCCTCCCATCAAGCACGAACCACACACAATGTTCCCCGATCCAAGGAACGGGAACGGCCCAGCTCGTACGAAGTACAATGTTGCTGTCATTTCGGTCATGACGGTCCGATACGCGATACATTTGCACAAATGTGAATAAACATAAACCTTGTACTATCCCTATTCTGTCTTATATCTATCTTATGCTCTTGTGCATATTTTATGAACAAAATGTGCGAGGCGGACGTCGTTCCGAAATATCGAGACCCCTCCCTCCTCCTTCTCCTCTGACCTCGTTACCTTGCTCCCTTTGTCAAGACGGGCAACGGGCATTGAGTCCGGCTGGGCGTACGAAGCAGGGAAAGGAGGAAAAGTGTCATCCGATCTGTTCCACCCCCTGGGCATGTCTAATTGTAGCTTCCTTCGTCTCCTTGTAGTCCCGGAGATGGGTAAAGATCGAGGGCGGTCCACGGTCCAAATTATATATATAAAGACGTGATGCTCCTGCCCACCCTCCCCGGTCCTGTTGATCTCTTCTTTTTACCTTTCGTTTTTATCCTCCTTCGATCCATTCTTCTTGTCTTGTTCCTGTCTAGTAAGGAATCTCTTTACACACAGGACTTGGTGAAGTTCTAGACACACTTTGACAAAACATCAACATTCCATATATTATCCCTAAAACATCGACTAGGTCTCCATATTTTAACCTTCGAATATGTCTCTTCCTAAGGACTTCCTTTGGGGTTTCGCCACCGCCGCGTATGTATCATGACCCCCGTTACCCCGGACTTTTCTCGCCCAAACAAATTTCCCCATCGAGGGACTCCGTCCACTCGTTGCCCTTCCACCTGCCTTGCATCACCGACCGATAGGTCCACCCTCACACATGCCACAATTCCACCTTCGGAGGGCTACTCGGAGCGAAGCATTGGCGAATCAAATCGGCGCCGGCCTCTTCCCCTCCTTTCCCGGACGTCGGACTCAGTCACTTGCTACACATTTCCTTTTCTGAATCTCCACGCCGCCATCAATTTCGTTCAATAAGAGCGTTTTGTTTTTTCCTGTAGAAATTCCTTGTGTGTTTCTTAAAATTTTGCCATGGAAATCCTGTGTTGTTTTTCCCTGCCTACTTACTAGCTTCCCGCACTCCGCATCTCCGGCCCGGCCTACCTAGCCCGAAACTAGGAAAAAAAAACTAACATACTTTCGTCTCCCCCACACTCTAGTTACCAAATCGAAGGCGCCAGTGAAAAAGACGGCCGCGGCCCGTCCATCTGGGACACCTTCTGCGCCATCCCCGGCAAGATCGCCGACGGCAGCTCCGGCGCCGTAGCCTGCGACTCGTACAACCGCGCCGGCGAGGACATCGCCCTCCTCAAGGAGCTCGGCGCCTCCGCCTACCGATTCTCCATCTCGTGGAGCCGAATCATCCCCCTCGGCGGCCGAAACGACCCCGTCAACCAGGCGGGTATCGACCACTACGTCAAGTTCGTCGACGACCTCACCGAAGCCGGCATCACGCCCTTCGTCACCCTGTTTCATTGGGATCTCCCCGATGGTCTGGACAAGCGATATGGTGGCCTGCTTAACCGCGAGGAGTTCCCTCTTGACTTTGAGCACTATGCCCGCACGGTGTTCAAGGCTCTTCCCAAGGTGAAGCACTGGATTACTTTCAACGAGCCCTGGTGCTCTGCCATCCTTGGCTATAACACGGGTTTCTTCGCCCCCGGTCACACGTCAGACCGCAGCAAGTCTGCCATCGGCGACTCGGCCCGCGAACCCTGGATCGCCGGTCACAACATGCTCGTCGCCCACGGTCGGGCCGTCAAGGCCTACCGCGAGGAGTTCAAGCCCACCAACGGCGGCGAGATCGGCATCACGCTGAACGGCGACGCCACGTATCCGTGGGACCCCGAGGATCCCGAGGACGTGGCGGCGTGCGACCGCAAGATCGAGTTCGCCATCTCGTGGTTCGCTGACCCCATCTACTTCGGGAAGTATCCCAACTCGATGCTCGCTCAGCTCGGCGACCGTCTGCCCACCTTTACCGACGAGGAGCGCGCCCTTGTCCAGGGTTCTAACGACTTTTACGGCATGAACCACTACACGGCTAATTACATCAAGCACAAGACCGGGACGCCGCCCGAGGACGACTTCCTCGGGAACCTCGAGACGTTGTTCGAGTCTAAGCATGGCGACTGCATTGGTCCCGAGACGCAGTCCTTCTGGCTCCGTCCTAACCCCCAGGGCTTCCGTGACCTGCTCAACTGGCTTTCCAAGCGCTATGGTCGTCCCAAGATCTACGTCACCGAGAACGGAACGTCGATCAAGGGCGAGAACGACCTCCCAAGGGAGCAGATCCTTCAGGATGACTTCCGCGTCGAGTACTTCGACACCTACGCCAAGGCCATGGCGGACGCCTATGAGAAGGACGGCGTCGATGTCAGGGGATATATGGCTTGGTCCCTTCTCGATAACTTCGAATGGGCCGAGGGATACGAGACAAGATTCGGGGTAACTCACGTGGACTACGAAAACGGTCAGAAGAGATCTCCGAAGAAGAGCGCCAAGTCTTTGAAGCCGTTGTTCGATTCTTTAATAAAGAAGGATTAGGAGGAGATTTTTGTCTTTTCCTGCGGCGGAGGGGTTATGAATTAGTGGCACAGTCAAATATACGACTCATGAGAGCAGGATGATACATGTTTTGGAAATTTTAAATATTTTCTTGGATTTCTTTTGCCGTGAAAATGCGAGGTGCTGATGAACTCGCGATCTTGAAGTCGTTGGATGTTCTGACTCCCTACCTTCCATTTTGGGCTCCGGCCCCACCCGGATGCGCGGAGCCGCGATGTACAGTGTGAAACACAACCGACTATACCGACGACAGAGGACCCGTTTAAGCGTCAAGCGCGCTTGAGATCGAACATTCACTGTTCAAGTATAAACTCCAGTGCGTGCATTGCTGTCTAGGCTCCTATTTATAGTAACGTAGGGGGGCTCTTCGAAATTTCCCGTCCGCCCTTGGAAGCTGTGCCAGGTGCTAGAATGCCGTCTACTCTTCAGTACCTTCTTCTCCTCGCATTCTTGCCCCGGCATCGGCATTTCCTCCCTGCGGCGCTTTGGAAGTGTCCGAAGCAATCCTCGCCGTCTCAGCTTGTCTGGCTTTGATTTCCACTATCCACATATCCCGCTTTGGCAGTGAGGCGATTGCATCATCAACGTTAAGTGATCCCTCTTTTACTCTCGGCCAGAGTGAAAAGAACTTGAGCTTGCTTTTGGGCAGTAGCATTAGACGAAAGTATTGGATGAAGAATTTAGTCGCTGCTGGTAACTGGGAGTGGCGTTCAAAGGGAAGGAGAGTGAGGACTCTAGAGTATTCTGATTTAATGTAGAGATTGAGATTGGAATTGAGGCCAGAGTCGGTTGAGCGCAGGCATGACTCGACGCAGAAGGCAGGACATAGGCGTCGTTGGCTGGATGTAAGGTTGATACAAGGGGAATGGGTTTGAAATTTGAAATGGTTGATGTTGACATCAATATGGAGAAGCAACTGGAGTAACTTAGAAGGCCATTGATCCTTTTCTCATGGCTAGGCTGAATTACGGATTGTTAGTTCCTTTGAGTGACTCAGAATCCCTCTCAAAACAAACTGCACATGACCCTCCCATGTTTACACCCCGAAGAAAATCCCCTTCCATTAAAAGAAGAAAAAAAGAAAAGAAATAGAAAACGGAAGCCTCTGGCATAAACTTATTTAGTTGGGTAAGCCGTATCGATATTAGCTTCACTAATGGGGGTGAGAATTATACTTGATCGTCAACTCTATGAAACAGATTAGGACGAGAAACCGCAGTGGTGGGTTTACATTCCAACAGCCTGCCAAAGTCTCGGGCCATTACATTGGGACTGGTGTATACTTTTCTAAAATTGTCCGGGAAAAAAGGCGAAATGTATCAATGATTATTCAAGTTTGAATCATCTCGCCCATCCCATCATTCGGGCCAAAATGGAACAATTGAACTTCATCATTGGAAGAAGCTTCGCCCCGCCCGGCGTTTGTCCATTTTCCCTTGCCTTCGTCGACCGATTCTGAGGGCAGATTGAACGGACACGGAATTGAGCCACGGGTGTGGAATTGGACCGTCGGGCACGGGATTCGGCCTGGCCGGGGCTGGAATTGAGGTCAACGTCTCTCGTGTCCCCAGACTGAATTTCGTTTCTGGATTGACTCGTGTGAATTAGTGGCGGCCTGGCCTGGCGTTTAGTACGACGTCAGTGGATTGTTCCAGAAACTGAACTGTTTTCTTTACTTATTACCTTCGTCTCGATCCTCAAGTCAACCCTCACCTCTCATCCGTGCTCAAACTCACTCCCGTTTCTTTTTTTTATTCATATATTTTTTACAATTGAGTGGTCGCAAAAATGGCAGTGGACATGCTCGCCGTTACGGCGCCGACCTACTGTGACCCGTCTCGGTATGAGCTCTCTACTGTACCGCGACTAACAATCACAGAGGCGACGGATGTAGTTATCCAGGTTCACGCTGCCAGCATCAATCCCGTGGATGTTAAGAAGGCGGACGGAGTGTTTAAGCTGGCAGTCAAGGAACAGTGAGTAAACCTGATTTCACGCCCTCCTCTTTAGAGAATCGCTTTAGGCTGATGTCTGCAATGCAAGATTCCCATACCAAATTGGATACGACGCTGCAGGTGTAGTTACAGAGATTGGAGATGGGGTTAAAAAATTCAAAGTTGGGGACGAGGTTTACACGCGATTGCCCGAGGTTGGTAGAGGTAATATCTAGTCCCATTTCCGTTGATATCATCATCACGACTGACACTTTAGGCAGGTTCGTGGGGTGAGTATGTTAAATGCGCCGAGTCCTATGTTGCTCTCAAGCCCAAGAATCTCTCATTTTGCGAAGCCGCCTCCCTTCCGCTTGCGGGCGTCACGGCGCTCCAAATCTTGCGAAAGTACAAGGGTTCGCTGGAGGGCAAAACTGTCTTTATACCCGCTGGTTGTAAGTTGCTGCCTCAACTAGCGTTCAATGTTCATGTTCTCTCCCACGTCATACATGGCGAAAAGGTGCTAAAGCGCTGGGGTTTTTTTTTTCCTTAGTGAGCGGCACGGGTGCGTTTGCATGTCAACTGGCCAAAAACGTCTTCCACGCCGGCAAAGTCATCACTACGGTTTCTACGTCCAAGATTCCACGGGTTCCCGAACTCCTCGGCCAAGGTGTAGTAGATCAGAGTGTGTATCTTATTCCTCTTCCTTGCTCCCTTCACTTTTGTTAACCTAACCCCATCAGTTATCGACTACACGAAAGCCGATCCCGCAGATGTCATCCCTCCACGGTCTGTCGACTTTCTCTTCGATACCACCGGCCAATCCATGCAATTCCTTTCCCTCATGGTCCCTTCCACCAGCCTCATCGTCTCCATCTCCACGAAACCCTCCGCTGCAACCCTCCAGACATCAAGTGTCATGAAGCGCCCTGACAATCCTCGTATCCCGTTGTTTGGACGCCTGTTCCTCGATGCGGACGACATGGTACGTAGACTGCGAGCCCGGCGCTGGGGTGTGGAGTATATGTACTGGTTCTTGGACCCAAATGCGGAAGACCTAGATACACTGAGGGGGTACGTAGAGGAGGGGAAGTTAGTACCGGTAGTGGGCACGACTGTGGACCTGAGAGACATTGAAAAGGTGCGAGAGGCGTGTATGATAGTTTACAACGGAAAGGGCGGATTGGGGAAGACAGTCTTTGAGGTTATCCGGGGGTAGCAAAAGCTCAAGGGACTCTTATTGAGCTTTTAATAAGTCAGACCTCGTTCATGTCGGGATGTGAGGCGGATGTCGACTGGAGGAGAACTCAATCCAGCGCTTGGAGATGTCTAGCCAGTACAGTACGAGCCGGAGCACATAGGATATCGGTATTTGACTACTATTGAGTGAGGATCTCATCGCCTCTTAGTTTTGTCCACATCCTAGAAACCCGGCCAGGACTTAGAGCTATACTAGATAAACCACCCTCATCATTCCCCCAAATGCCCCTCTAAGATCGAGTTCCCCTTCAGTAGTTACTAGTTACACCCATACCAGGAGAAAACAGATACAGGCTCGGCTAGAAAAGCTTCCTACTCGTAAGTAATTGTACTACTTACCTATTAGCAGGTTACTACGAGTACAGTGCTCTGATCTAGACGGCGACTGAGGTTGCCAGGGTGGGCACGATCCTGGCGTATTTTCATCTTGAACATTGAGACTGCGGTCGATCACTCGGCCTCCGACTTGGCGGGCTGCTGCCAGGCTAGCTTGGGATGTTGGATAGGTGTATGCTGTCTGGATTGCAGCTGATACTGCCGGGAATTGGCCACTTCGAGGTCAACAACGGTGGTCGTGACAGGGTGCTCTGTTCAGACTTAGGTGAGAATATGTAAAATGGTAAAATGAGAATGCATTGATGTCTTTTACTCGAAATAATAATTCACAGAAGACCAAGCACACCAGGCTAGCTGTCCCTTCTGAGTTTACCAGAACCATACCGATTGCCCTCCACAATACCTTGCATGTGTGTCACGTCACGCCATGCTTGGTTCAAGAGGAACACCAAGCTCCAGCTCCACGTCCACGTCAAGCAAATGAATCGTCAACGCGTTAAAAAACGAATCATCAACGGAATGCGTTAAGCTATCAAATAACTCAACGCAATACGATAAACACTCATGAATACTACTTTAAACTGCTCGCTCCAGTTGTACGCACCGCACAACCACAACAGTTGCCGCTCATTGACTAGAATCTCAGCCGTCTGCGGAATCTAAGCGCGGGACTCCCTGGATCTCTCTTTCCGTGCCTGTTTGAGTCTCCCGTCGGGAGGGAGACGGCCATCCTTCACTGCTTCGTCGATCGTGGTCTGCGCGCTGTGGAGTGCTCGGTTCCACATGGCAGGGCCTCCCAATCGCTGACAAGAGACATAAACATCGCTCAATCCTGTGGGAACAAACGTTGTTGATCAGGAAAGGAATTTCCTGTGGAAACTAGGAAAAACGGTGCCCTACTCGGTGTGAAGTTCGGCAGCTCAGGCCGGCTGGCCCCATGGCCAGCCGGGCCGCTAACACATCCTTGTGCTTCTGTAAGCAGTGCATTCTTAAGTTTGACCGGTCCGTCGTCTTGTATCCTGGTGTATCTGACGGGCATACTGGGGCATTCCGTCAAGATAGAGACATGACTAGCGACGTGCATTTTTAGATCAGATCGGCGGTCCCAGCTGTATGCACTTTAGTCACAGCCCTCGTACGGGAACGCTGTCTGTTTCTTAGTTTTCGGCTGGCACTCGTCCTCGTGCTTGAGGATCTTTGCCTGCCCGTACGTAGTGAATGCCTTCGGGCATCCTCGGTCCTTGTTTTTGCAGAATATGATATGGATGCTTGGTGGATCCCTCGAGTTCCCAGAGGGAGGTCCCTCCCGCCCCTTATTATATGTATCATTGTGGTCAAGTTGCCGGTCTCCCTTTAGCGGGTCCCGTTCGGAGGTGGCAGGGGAATCCATTTCTTGTGGTTGGCTTGCGAGAGCATCGATGGCGGTACTCTTTATCGTCTCCGCTGTCCCGTGGTTTCCTTGGTGCCTCTCCCTTGAGAAGCAGCTTCTCGAGACATTGGACGCGTGGGTCCACCTCGCCACTGGAGTCTCCTTCATCCCCGGGGTTATTAGCCTGTCCCGCGAGTTGTTCCTCGACGAATATCAACGTTTGGTCTCTCGTAGTTGTAAACTTGCCTTCCGGCGGGCGGAGTTCAGGTGGGTTTGAAAGGGTCAATGTTTCTCTCGTCCTCGGCCCACTCGAGTCTTTTCTTTCAAATGTAACCTTCAAACAGTCCCTCCAGTGCTCGGGCAGTTGCGCCATGATTCCATCATCGTGACTCCCTTCCCCGTTCCTATCTCATTCCCCCCTTCCACAGAACCATAGCTCCCTCCTTCCCTCATCCCCTAGCATGTGTTCCGAAGGCTAGTTCATGACTTCTTCTTTTGTTCGGAGACTATGATTCATTCATTTGGCCACATCCCAGGCTCACATATTCATATATCTGGCTACACCATAGCTTCCTTTTATGTTGCAAAATCTCCGCTCTCTAGCATGTGCACCCAGCTGGCGTGCCCGCAGATTCCATTGCCCTTCTCTTAAACATCGTGGTCTTCCAAATTCATCATAGTTCCTCCCTATCGCACGGTAGTTTGTTCCTTCCCTCGTTGCCCGATCCTTACACCACTTCTACACTGTTATATTATACTACTCAACTTCTCTATCTGTCCTTTCCCTAGAGGGAGATGAGATTCACGGTTCAATACGTATTCTTCCTCTACTCCTTCTTCTACTCCTTCCTTTATCCCTTCCTTTACTCCTTCCTCTACTCCTTCCTCTACTCCTTACTTACTCCTGACTCACTCCTCCTCTACATCTCCACTACCAAACTATATAAGGAGGTCTATTCCTCCTCCTATCCTAGTTTTTCCTCTCCCCTTCCCTTACACACTCTTCTATATATACCTCGAGTAACACTACTACACCTACCACTACCCAACTATATACGTATCGATTGATATTTATTCCTCATCCTATCCCAGTATTCCCCCTCCGATTTTTCCTACGTAATCTTCTATATATACCTCGAAGAACACTACTACACCTGCCACTTCTTTCGGGGGAAGGAAATGATGTCTCTCCTCAACGCCTTGAGTCTTAATTCGCGAGACTGTCCAAATTCACAGGGGAAGCTTTACTCACGCACATTCCACGCAGTTCAATCCGAGCGCAAACCAGATGGACTTGAATGGCTGGCGTATTTGCTGACGCTGAGGGAGCACAAGGAGCACTGACCAATTCCGGAAACTGTTACGCGAACATGCTGGCTGTTTGCAGGCTGTAACCACTGCGCCAAAGTGACTACCTGCCAGGACTTGTCTGGCAGGTTGTTACAGCGCCGTATGAAGTCTCGTAACGTAAACTCTCATTAGAATCTGCGGCGATAAGAAATGGCTTGACCTTTTCATTTCCGGCGGGCGAGACATGCCTATTACGGAGGCAACTGTCCAACAGCAAGATAAGTGGATCACGGAGTTCCACGAGACGTTCTGGCCCATGCAAAAAGAGCTCAACAAGCTCACAGGCGCGCATCAAGTGTTCCTCGAAACAGTCAAAGAGCTCTCTGTTTCCAAAGTCAAGAGGGTCATATCCTGGTCTACTGCCATAGCTTTGAATCAGGATCCCGAAAGAATCGCAAAAAAGGCGGACAAGATACTGGACATCCGTGAGTCGGCCAGCGACCCATTCGATCATCTCCCTGCCTAGAGTTCAGACCAAGGGCCACTCCCCAATGACACCGCGGATTCCATTCTCCTCATCGACGTATGTACCGAACGGGAAGGAGAACCCAAAAATCCGGGGCTGGCGACAATTCCCGATTCATAATGATTGGAACCAAGCCGCCGAGGCAAGTGGAATTATGACGCGGTTACCCGAGACGAATTTGAAATTGGCTATCTAGAAATGGAGAGATGAAGGTGACCAGAAGCCATCGCTTGGTGGGCAACTTCCTAATCTCGCCGAATGGTGGACAAGGTCGGGCAGCCACTTCAGAAAAACAGCTGTTCCAGAAGCAGGCCAAACGCATTTCCGCCGGCGGAACGGTGAGACCGGCCATTAAAGCCATGTTTAATACGAGCCAGATCGGGCTTGGCATCAACCAGGACCGAGCAGGCCAGGTTTGAGGGTGCTCTGATTAGAGCCTAAGATGCAGGATCGACTCTTGCCCCATTACTGATCTGGCCGCAAATATCGCTTCTAATCCACGAAAGAGACATCGAATCTACGATGGGGAGGCTCGCGACGCTCTTCAAAGATGCGCAAAGCGCATCTTCCTCAGGGGCAAGGTCGAGAGCCCACAAACAGAGCTAGAGGCTGACACCGAGATACTTGGCCGGCAATTGAAAATTGAGAAAGAAAACGAGCGGGTGAAGTCCCTCGAGCCCAGGCAAAACGAAACCATTTGTCGTTTGCTGGAAAAGGCCTACGAATTCGAGCGTAGCACCTCTAAGACCCCGAAAAAGGTGGAAGCACAACTCGAAAATCAGCGCAGGGTCTCGAATTCCCATATTAACAGCCTAACCGAGAACCTGCGAAGGGCCACTGATCTCCTCCGTATGGCGGCGTTGTCAGGAGCTGCTGAGGCGGCCGACGATCCGAGATGGAACCCCGAGAGGCTGCCTGGGTACCGGAAAGTCGATGCGCCTCGATGTTTAATTAGTGTCGACGATGATTCGAAATCTGACTCGGAACTCGAAACTAAGCCCCCCGATAAAGGCAGATTGAATCAACGAGCTAACAACACGGGTCCTTGACCAAGGGCAGCTCATTGCGCCGATCCAAGGGGCAGTTGAGAACAGTTCTGCTGGGCATGGGCTCACTGCGCAGATATTCAGTGAAGAGTCGGATATCTCACTTACGGCTAGACCATCTGACAGCAAAAGATGCTGTCGCGGCCGGCGGCACTTGATCGTAAGTAACCTTATAGAGCCACTGGATTCGGCTGCCTTTACACAACCGCCAGACAGAAAGTCTACAACTACGAGAGTCAAAACGGAAATAGGTCGAAGAGGACCTTCCAGGGCAGGCGGGCAACGCCCCCTGATGAAGACTCTGACGTACCAGGTCCTTCCCGACGGATGGTTCCCCCCCGACCAGACAAGGCTCAACGCCCCAAAGACGACACTCGACCCATTTTGTTCAAGGAGTACGAAGACAAACGAATTCGCCACAGGAAAGAAGTCTTGGAGCTGATCGATGAACTAAACGACTTGTGGGAGACTTGCCCAGACTCAGCTGGACCTACAGATCGGTTTTCTGCTCTAGAAAATATTACCTGTCTCGCTCGCTCCTTCTCCCAGAATTATTTTCCTCGGCGCTGACCCTCGTCTATTAAATGTTGAACGGGCAGATGGCCACGACGCAGACATACTCCAAACACACATGTCCACAATTGAAACCACATATTTCCATCTTTCCTTTTTCCAGTTTCTATCCGACAGCTTCACAAACGCGCAATCAGAATCACCATGGCATCTCAACCCCAGGTAAGCAACACCTTATGATACCCCTGTTGAACAGTATCCCTTTTTTCCCTGACGCCACAGAGTGCTGACGGTTCTCGTTTCTTCCTCGTGTCTAGAGAGCAGGCAACAACTTCGGCCCCGAGTACTTGAAGGCCAAGGAGGCCTCCAAGGTGCTTACCTGGGGCAGCTACATTTTAAGGCGCCAGAGAAGGAGATCGAAGCAGCAGTGGGACAAGTCCTTGGGGCTAGCTCTGGTATTTTCCACTGGAAGCCAGTCAAAAGTGGTTACGATGGCGACCACGAAGGCTGGTGACATCTTCAACTTGAGAGTGCAGAACAGGCGAGACGCGCTCTCGACGAGCTGCGTACGCTACAGATTCGAGGTCGGCGGGTGAAGATTAGAAGACCCTCAGATAAAACGGTACGTATTTCATGTTATGTTTACAATTAGCACCGAGCTGACGGTTTTCAGAGCCAGTCACGAACCGCCGCACCTCCCACATCTACCATCTAGCGGAGACACGCTCCAACCAAGCCGCTCGGCAAGGGATATCCCACGGCTAAGTTCCCTCGGGAGTGGATATTCCATCCTGAGAATGCCGACCTGTACAGAGAGAAGTTCTTCCAAAAGTACACCAAGCTTTACATGGTGTACAAAGGCATTGGAGTCTCTGAGCTTTTCATTATCTACACAGATAATGACGAGACTTAGAAATTCTACTCTCAACAGTATCCAAGAGGTTCGGGCTGTTGTCAAGTTGGACCAGACCTCTAGTTTACTTCGAGGTTTCCAGGTGGCGGTCGTGCCCTTGGAAGAGGCGGTAACGAAAGAGGGAGAGGGTTGGAAGATACCACACCAACCCGCCGAGCGATAAGGAGCTCGCAGATAAGGATGCTCGGAAGGTGAATCGAGTGGAGGACATATTTACGATGGATAAGCCCTACCGCGATACGGAGGGCATGTTCAAGGAGTGGATCGCGGTGCTCAACAGACAATCGGCTCTGATGTGTGTATCCTGGCCAACTCCCCCGTACAAATCCCTCCGAGAAGGCAGTGGATACCTCCAACCTGTCATTTTCCCCCTCTCATTTGGAAAATGCGGCACGATGCCGCGGATTTACGGTCGACAACTTCCGGTGGGCACGTCGTTAAATTCGCTCGGCCACCACTCGTTGGTGGTCGATTGGGGAGAGTTCGACACCTTCTGGAAATGGCAGAGTTACGGCCGACAAGTCAAGAAGGAAGTGGTACGAGAAAAGTGGTGGATCACCGGCGAGGACGCACGGATGACATTCCTATCCGACTCAGGCCAAGAGGAGGTGGTTATTGTCGTTTTGGGGGGAGGAGCGAGGACACAATGGTGGAGGTGCCACGAACACTCTGGCAGAGAATGAACAGGGACAGGAAGTCGGAATTTGGCAAACGCCGTGGTGATGAGAGCGGCGAGCATGGCGGCGGTGATGGTGAGCACAGTGGCAGATCGTATCCGTCCTCAAGGTCCACCAAGTTGACACGCCGGGTTAACACTCAACCTGTTACAATTATCTACGCATGATATCTAGATTTGGACTCCAACATCTTTGCTCCCGTAGACTCTTCACTGTTATCTTAGGTCATATAACCGCATCTTCATTCCAGGTTATTTATGTTCGCCATCACCTAAACTACCTCAGTAGTGCTTGTGCCAATGACTTTGGTCCGAAGGTAAAATGGACCCAAGTCGCAACGACAGCCTCCTGGCAGGTGATTCCAGGAACACAATAAATGGATCCGTGCCTCCTGATCATGGATTAAATGTTGGTTTCCAATGCTCCGCCCATTTGGTCCTGTCCTGATTTTCCACTAAACCTTCTGTCACCGTTTCCAGCTTGCATCCCGATACCAAGGAGCCAAGACATCCCAAACGTTCTTCTATCGCAGCATGAATAATTCCGATATTTCTTTCCAGTCCGCTATGGACCTGATAAAAGGAGTCTCGAAGGGGCTCAGCCTCATTTATTTGACTCTCCGATCAACCTTGAAACCTTTTGGCCCAACCCCTGAAGAGGAAGAGAGCAATCGTTCCGAAGAGAGTAATGATGAGGAGCAGCAGCCAGAACATCCCCAGCCGCCGATCCAACGTCTACCCGACGAAATTTTATTAGAGATTCTGTCCCACCTCGACATAGAGTCTATGTTCCTTTTAGGCCACACCTGTCGCCTTTTCTCGCGTCTAATACAGGACCGGACTTTTCAAGAAATGTTCAAGCCTAACCCGGAAGAGCCTCAGCCCGGCCATAGGCGATGGAGAAAACTGATCTGGGATAAAGCTTCGCGCAATCGGGTACGCCGATTGCTCCGCAAAGACAAGTACTGCAGTGGATGCTTCCGTACACATGAAAACGGGTATTTTTCATTGGCCCGCTCACGGCTGAAGGCGACCCTCTTCTGTTCTGGTTGTCAGACCACTCACCCGAGGTTTCTATTCTCTGCCAACCAGCGGGCTCAAGCCGATTCGAATCATATCTGCATTGGCCGGCAAGGTCGTGTGAAGGTGTGCGAACACATGTCTTATCACCTGGTCAGACATTGAGAAGTGGCCTAGACAAAGGAGTTGGCAATGGGAAAAAATCGTTTGTAGAGAGTGTTGCTCATTCAGGGAGTATTATATGTCTCTTGGACTATTATCTTACCCTACCGAGATTTCCTGGGGAAGGATTGGCGAATTTCTGAGCATTCTGATTTATCGGGAAATTCCCGTGTTTGAACTGGGTTGGCGTCTTAGCCAGCCAACGCAGGTGGAGCTTGAAGAGCTTTGCTGGACTTCACAGAAGAAAGACGGCTTTCGACAAGTTTGCCTGTCTACATATCGGCCCCCTTGATAGGCAGCGTATGCTGACAGCCTTCAATCCATCCACCTGCGCGTGTATCGATACCTCAGATATCAACCCCAAAAGATATCATAAGAGAAGAAAACACTCATTCTGCTTTTCCTGCGAAAATACGCGCAAATACTATCCAGAGTTCATGTCTCAAATGTCTTGTTTTCTTCCGTGTCATGGGCATTACGGCACGCAAAAGAAGGGTAGGCAAATGGTGGTTGACGGGATCAAATGCTTATTTTGTCTCGAGACGCCTGATCAGATAGAGTGGGTTGTAAATCTTGACCCTAACTCCTATTGGATTACGGAGGACGACGAAGGAAAGCATATCACCTGGTGTCCTGACCCGACATGCAAAACTCAGGACATGTGGTCTGGTATCACCCAGGCCTTCTGCATCTATCTACACAGACAATTTCTGGGGAATATGGACGATCCGAACGACCCGGAGGATATGTCAGATATGTCAGGTATGGGGGATATCTACGATCTGGAAGATATGTCCGGTCTGGACGATCCAGTGCCACCGTCCTGCAGTCCATCGTAACTCCTCCGACATTAATGCAGGCCAGCGAATCTGAGAGGGTTAGATATTACGTTCATGTGCAGTTGACGGTTACCGACCCCGACAAAAATTGAGCCTTAAATTCGATGAAGCCGATCACGAAATATCAAATCTCGATATCTAGGTGCCCGTGACCTTTGCCAGACATCGTCTCACACCCGAAGTTAGCATTGTACGGCCAGGATAGTAACTAAAGCTTCTGATTACATGTGACATTAATGCCGGATCGAGGACTCTTACGGCAGATTGAATTGTTTTCGATGATCCCAAGGGTCGACGACTTGGGTGCTCGGTACATGTGGTGTGGCTCTATCCACTCCGCCATTCCGGACATCGGGGCGGGGCCGGAGCCTAAAGACAACCATGGACTCGAAGCTTTCATCCTGCAGGTAAATAAAATATTGATGTATTTGGGGGTGGAAGAGAGAGCCGTAGGAAACTCACTAGCTAAACACCTCGGAATAAGGCAGGGAAGCTCGTCGGAAGAGAAAGAACGTTTCGCAAGGGAGCCGCGTTTTTTTTCTTCGGTCGCGGCTTACAATCGCGGTCGCGTCCAATGTTCTTTCCGGGGACCCACATCTCTCCGAGACTTGGGCGGCGCCTTCCGCTTCCGGGTTTCAATTCTCGGAGCGGCGGTGCACTGTGTCAATACAAACTTATCACACATAAATAACATCAATTGACACTGTCTAGTCTCAATCAGACATCAGGGTGCTCATGACATAGTATTGAACATCAATCTAGAAGGTCAAAGATGGACAAAAGCAATACTGTGTATATGGGTAGTTAAGATGGGTAAGGAATTTTCACTAAGTTGTAGATTGGGGGTTTTTCCTTCCTTTAATTGACTGGGGAAGGATTTCTCCTGGACTAAAGCATCTATTGTCTGCACTTTCCTTCCGCTACATCCCTTCTTGTCCTTCCTCTCATAAGCGGGTTCACAAACACATGTGCTTCTTCTTCCCCTTGCATATTCCTAACTTGAAGTTACCGTTACCCACAGCCTTTCTCTGCAAGAACTTCCACTCAAAGTCGATCGGTTACCTATTTCAATTCAAGTCCAAGTCCCGAATTTCTCCATCTACTTTATACCTCTATATATCAGCCACCATGTTCATGTTCAGTGGATTCATCTACTTCTACTACAATCTTATCAGAATCTGCCAACTCTATCAAAGCCGATCTGATTCGCCCTATGCCTCCAACAAGCCAGAGGTACAGTTAATGACCATCCAATGCAGTGTCCTAGATCTAACGAGATACCTCCAGTTCCCTCCCCGAAATGGCCATCACCCCCCCGGAGGCGGACCCCATGGAGGTGGGCCCCCCGGCTTCCAGCCACAGCGCCGCTAGGGGTCCCGCCAACCAAAACCCAGCTTCGAACGCCGCCCCTGTGCTCAAGCCCACCGGGGGCTCCCGAGTCACCAAGAAGACCATGAGAAGGATGGAGAGAAGGCTCAACATGTTGCAAAAACAGCATACCGACAAGCTGTTTTAGCTTCAGGAGGGAGGTATGGAGATGAGCGAGGAGGCGCTGAAGCAGACTCGGGTTCTTATGAAGCTGATTCATTATGGGAAGGCTGTTGATGAGTTGAAGCTGGAAATGTTGGCAGATGCGGTTGAGGATCTTGGTGGCTATGGCTGAGTTTGTTTTTATGGGATGCTGACTGAGAGACACAGTGGGTTGTTTTCATACATCTTTAACGCGAGGTTTACGGAGTTCTGCTCATTTGAGGGCTTCACACTCTGTGAGTGATGAATTGAAAGTTATCATGAGCAAGATGTCTGGAATTTTCTACAGGCTCTGGACAGCAGAAGGAATAACTTGTAGGATACGTGAGAGTCTCTTGTATTGCACAGCCCTCTCCCCATGGACTATCATGTATAGATAGCCTCAGTTCGTCTCCATTTCCTGTAGCATAACCCTCCCATTCTCAGCTCTAAAAATAATCTGGGCTCTGCCAAAACTCATTCCCTTCCAACAGGCATGAAGGAAGGGCAGAAGGAGCGATGCAAGGAGTCTCAGAGAGTTGAAAGGAAGGTGCAGATAAGAGCAAGATTGCTTCCATTAGGGATGGCAAGTGAAGCCCATGGCCAATCCCCTTATTTCCTACATCTATCCATCATGGATATTATGCATGTCAACTCAATATCTTCTTACTCTCCATCACTCCTCATTGCTATTCGCCTCCCAGCCTTGCTATATGTTACTCACATCTGAAAGCCTACTGCACTACATGCACTGGAATATACTCCATTATTAACATCACCTATGGCTACTCCAGGGCCCAACGATCCTGGGTTCAACGGTACTGGGCCCAATGGCACTGGGATCAACGGCAATCATGTACCACCCCCTCCCCCAGAGTCGCTAGACAATGAAGACGATGCCCTCGAGTCGCTCAACTCGATTCTTAGAAGATACCACGATCTCTTGACTGTTAGCTCGTCCGAGCTCAAGACGCTCGCGGTACGCAAAACCCCCCCCTGCAAATCAAGCCGCACACACAAGGACCCCCAGTGCCAAGGCTAACAGATCTGGAAAACAGACGATAACATGCCAAATATCAATTAGAAACCTCATCCGCGGACCGAACGCCATGACCCTCCCCCAAGCCCGCCGGTACTTCATATCCATTTACCTCCGCTACATCCGCAAACGGATCTCCATCGGTCTCTAGATAAAGCTCATGGAGCGGAGGGCGCAGGAACTGCCGGCGGCGAGGGCCAATATCAATCGCATTCTTGATGTGACCCGCGAGGTTGTCGAGGGGTATGACGAGTATACGGATGCGAATTGGTATGAGGGGGATTTGTTCAATCGATTGGTGATGGAGATTTGCGAGGAGATGGATGGGATCATGCAGTTGAAAATTCGCATCAGAGAGGTCCGGAGGCGGCTTGTTGCCCAGGCACATTATTATCTTCCATACGTCTAAGCCCGCACGGATGTCGAAGTTGGAGAAGGGCTGGATTAACCTCTTGTTGAATCCGTAGCGACTGTTTGTCTTCCTGTTTCCTCCGGTTCAGGCGTTGTAGCGGTTTTTTTACTACTTTTTAGTTTTCCTTCTTTCTTTTAAGGGGACTTGATTCATCAGTGGGATGGGATTGAAAAGAAGCGCAACCAGCAGTTCACTCTGCACATGGATTTCTCAGTAGAATAGAAGGATAGCCTTGGGTCAAACTCCGAATTGAATCAGTTCACTAGAGGCCGACTCAACCGATCCCAGTCTTACTGACGGGAACAGACAGAATAACTCCAACAGCGACAAACCGGTTTTGCATCTTACAGGGGAAGCACGGGGAAAATTGCTTAGAATATGCCATAGCTCAAGTGTGGCAGGGCGAATCATCCTAGGACGGGATATCATAAGTTGAATTCTCCCAACCATCCCCTCTGCATTCCATCAGGTCCGATACTCCATGGACCGGCCTGAACGCGAATGGCGTCGACCAAGTGGTAAGGGTCCGTTGCAAGTCTAGGTGAACAATGTGCCACCCGCTAGAAGCTCAACATCGCGCCGAGGTTCACATGTCCATACAATCGAAATTTTAATGCGCCATTCCGTGATGGAGGCCAGGAAAGACCCGTTCCTTGCATCAGGTGCCCATGAATACTGGGGCTCTGAAAAACCGGGCGTTCTCCGACTGTTCTCCGTATACTAGCAGTTTCAAGTACCCACTGCGGACCCCGTAAAGCAGTAGTGTAAGTCGTCTGAACTTCTTCCACGGATGGATGCCCTAGCCGAATGCCGCCGAGGTCTAGACTTAGTGCACCGACTTGTCCATGGAACGAAGAAGTGGATCAATTGATGATTTTCTAGGCTTCTTGGGTGTTCAAGATAATTTTGTATATTCCTAGCGGTATCATTCTACTTCGAAGACGAGGAATAAATGCAATTTTGTTTCCAAAAATAAAAATAGAAACAGAGGAATAAAAAGAAAAAGAAAATTGAAACCAAGGAAAAAAGAGAAAGAAAGGTGCCGCAAGGCAAAGGAATGTAAAAAGCTCAGGGTGACACCCCCAAGCGACACGATACAGAACAACACAAGAGATTCCCAGTAAAATAGGTATCAAGTCATAAAACATTCAAGCAGGCAAATATACAGCCGATGTAGCCAAAACATACATACATAATAAAATAAAACCCCCTCTCTTCCCAATAAATTCCTTTTTCATACATACTCCGTCCCTCTAGTTATCCTTAGCCCAAGCCCTAAGCACATTCTTTCTAATCTTCCCCGTGCTAGTCTTAGGCAGCTCCTGGAGTACCTCGACCTCCCTAGGCACCATGAAACCGCTGATACCGCTCTTGCCGGCCTTGGGATCGGCCGTCTTGCCCTTGGCCCAGGTGATGACGGCCTCCTGGGTGGGGGGGTTCGCGGGATCCTTGGCGGTGATGTAGGCCTTGGGGCGCTCGCCCCAGTGGGAGTCTTGGACGGCGACGACGGCGACTTCGAGGATGTCGGGGTGTTCCGCGAGGAGGGATTCGAGGGCCACGGAGGAAATGTTTTCACCGCCTGGAGGTAGAGTCGGGATTTGAGTTAGCTGCGTGAGAAGAAGGGGGGCGGGCGCTAGAATAAAAAAGAAAAAGAGAATGTTTACCTGAAATGATGATATCCTTGGCTCGGTCGAGAATTTGGATAGAGCCATCGGGATGCCAAACGGCCAAATCTCCCGTCCTCAGGCCGCCACCGGCGTACATCTTCTTGGTGGCCTCGGGGTCCTTGTAGTAGCCCTTGGTGCAAATGTTTCCGAAGAAGACGATCTCGCCAATCTCCTTGCCGTCCTTGGCGACGTCGACAAGGACTTCCTCAACCTCCTCAACATGTTCCGTGGGGTTGGCGGCAGCGGCAGCGGCAGCGGCGGCGGCGGCGGCTTCGATTTCTTCGTCAGACTTGGTCTTGACGACGCGGGCGGGGAGGGAGGTGATGAAGCCGTGACCTTGGCGGGCGAGCTTGGAGAACTTCTCCTTGGAGGAGAGGGATTCCCATTCGGGGAGGGGGTAGGAGACGGTTAGGGGACCGTAGGATTCGGTGAGACCATAGACGTGGCGGGGGATAAGGTTAAGGTTCGTCTGGGGAAAGTTGAGAAAAGTGGCGTTAGACAAAAGTTGGAGATATTTCCAAAAGGTTAAATTTTAAGATGTTGGGGGAGGGAAAGCTTCTTTTCTTACCATTTGCTCGAAGAGGTGAGCGGTCGGGGGACTGGCGGCAACCGTGACTTTTACGGGCCTGGGAAGTCGCTCGGCCGCATCGGAAGAGCAGAGGAGGGTGTTGACGGTGGGAGCGGCGTTAAAGTGGGTGACACCCTCTTCCTTGAGGAGCTTCCAGATGAGAGGGTAGTCGATCTTCCTGAGACAGATGTGCGTGCCTCGCACCGCACAGACAGACCAGGGGAATGTCCAGCCGATGGCATGGAACCTGGAAAGGAGAGTAAATTAGTCCTCTGTGGCCTCGTAATGGGGGTGTGGAATAGCAAATACATACAGAGGAAGAGTCCAGAGGTACCTGCACCTGCCGGGGTCGACGTTCAGGTTCGACTCGACCACGTTGGCAAGGGCGGCGAGATAGGCACCTCGGTGGGTGTACATGACACCCTTGGGACGGGAGGTGGTTCCGGAGGTGAAGGGAAGCGCAACCAAATCATCTTCGGCAGCACACTGAGCCTGGAGGCCCTCCCATCCCTTCTGGCCAAGGGCGTGGTCGTACTGAAGGCCCTCCCAGACAGCCTGGTCGAAGGGGCCGTGTAATTGACCAGCCGAAGAATCGGTATCCTGTAACAATTGATTACTTGTAAGCCTCTCCTCCCATCATGTAGAAAGATGTCTGAGGTCGACAGGTTTCGATCTCGCAGCAGCAGGAATCCGAAGTAGAAAAAGGAAAAAAGGTCCAGGGCTTACAAGATCAACTAGAACATTCACATTCGGGTGCGTCTTCCTGAAAGCGGCCAAGAGTGGCTCGAACTCCTTGTCCGCAATGATGAAGTCGACCTCGGCAAAATCGAAAATGTACTCGATATCCTCGGGTACGAGCCTGTAGTTAGCCGGCACGATGATGCCTCCGGCAGCGGGAATGGCGTAGATGGACTCGAGGAAGGCCGGGGTGTTGGGGGCGAGGATGCCCACGCGGCGGTAACCATGCTTGACGAGGTAGTAAGCCAAGCCGCGAGCACGGTCAGCGAATTCGCAGTAGGAACGGCGGAGGACGCGGCCGTTCGTGGTGAGGTGGAAGATAGCCTCGGCGTTGGGCTCGATGGCGGCGGCGCGGGGGAGGAAGAAGGTCGGGGAGAGCTGGTGGATGTGAGGGGCCGAGGGGGTGACGTGGGCGTTCTCCGGGTGGTGGCCCGGGATGAGATGGCTCAGGATGCTCTTGAGGCGGGAGGGAGGGCTCGACATTGTTGCGGCGGCGTGTGGTGTTGGTTAATTGATTGGGTTTTGAAGACCAACTTGAGGGGAGAGAGGAGGGGTTTGTTGGTGAGGGGTGAGATTGATCAATCAATGTTCCGTCGCCACACGCGGCAAGCTCTCGAAAAAGCACAAGGTCACAACACAAGAGTACAGAAAGAGATGGAAAGAGAGAGGAAGATTCCAAGTAGGGCTCACGATGGCACACAATGACATTTATAGTTTTTTTTCTTCTCTTTCTTTTTTTATTCTCTCAAGTGTACTTGGAGGAATCCGGTCGAGTGGAGATTGGTTTCTTGGAGATATCTCGGGAATTGGAGGGCTGGTTCGTCCCATGAGGGGCCGGGGCAAAACTGGGGAGATCTGGGGAGCTCACACCTTAGAGGCTGGTTGGGGTTGGAATACCGAGGATAATCGAGTTGGGGAAAGGGGAAGGAGCGCGGAAGGAAGGTGGGTATCCCAAGGTACTAGTTGATCCTCTGCTTCTCCAAAAATCGAAGCGAGGTTCCCCAGTCTCCCCCCTCCTCGCCCTCGGCGTTGGTTTGGTCAATCATTGATTCTTTAACCGAAAACCTCCTAGTCCCTGACCCCAATTTTTTCTTCTTTTTCTCCTCTTTTTTGTCGTTAACTTGGTGGATTTAAACTACGCAAATCGGCAAGAATCCGGAGTTGTGGTTCCTTGGGTCGTTGTCTCAAAGTTTATCAGATTTTTGCTCAAAAATTGGAGAAGCTGCCGTGGCATCAATTGTCTGGAACGCGGAGAAAATAATCCGGTTCTCCGGGTAATCCAGGCCCTCCTCACAAAATTGACCCTGGGTCCAGGCTTCTCCGGCATGGGGTACCGGCAGTGACTTTACCCCAGGTCCAGCATTAAGCGTTTGGTTGATGTGATCTGGGGTACAAGTACGAGGTACTCCGCGAGTCCGTGAGTTCCTCGGTGAGCACACGCGTAATACTGATTGGGCAAGAGAGCCTTGTACTTCGTACGATTTTTGCTGCAATGGGAAGGCCGGGGTTCTATTGACGTCAGGATATTGGGGAAGCAGTTTCCCCATTTTTACAGGATTAGCTGACATTGGACCATCCAGAGCCTGGAGAAGACCCAATGTCATGTTGACTTTCTGTGAGGCTTTTTTGTGGGGAATCCCCCCCTTTCCTTTCTTTCTTTTTCTCTTCTTTTTTTGCTTTTTTATCTCTTTTTTTCGGTGGGGCGGACCTGTGGTCAAATACTCCCCTTTTGGGAAACGGAATCGCCGATACAGTACCGTTTCGTGCCAACAATTTTTGCCCTTTTTTCCCAACTTCGGCACGTCACTCTCTGTCCTATTTCTAGCGTTAGAGATGCGTTACCTCCAGCTCAATCACATCCCCTGCGAGGATATCTCACCTACGGATGACATTGCATGTAACGGTATGGATAAATCCGATATCAATCGACATCGGTTTTCGACGACTACTTCGTACTGCTAGCATGGAGACAACTTACCTGCTCACCGCCTGCCCCTTTTAGTAGGTTGCCACATGCGAGACGATAGATGAGTCGAATATCACCCCGCCCCCACCTCCGAGAACTCAGCCAATTATTGATCATCTATTACGCTTAATTTTTTTTCAACCTCACTCCGACGCCGGCCTGTCGCAACGAAGTTGTCCGCAACATCGAAATCTTCGCTCGCTTGGACGTGGACTCGTATTTCCCCGTTTTGAAGTCATCTATTTGGCACGATCTACGCCAGTACTTGGCTACAAGTATTCATTATGGCCCGACTCGTGGGTTACCCTCTCCCGTCGTGACTGTATCACTAGCCATGCTCGCCCGGCAAAGCAAACCAACCACCTTGACGCATCATCGGCCCCCTCCTTCGTCCACGCGCCCCCCCAAATCTTGATGATGAACTCTCGCTACCATGAAACGGCCTTTGTAGAGAGCAATTGCTCTAAAGTCTCTTGACCTTGCGTCTCTGTGGTCTCCAACATCCGTCGACCGCTTGCGAACCCCGTCAATAGCTGCGTCCCAGCTGCGTTTATATACCACCACCGTTCCCCGAAGACAACAGGCTTTCCACTCACAACTCGAGAGCACTCCCGATACCCGCAACCCTCAATCTTCTCAGAAGACTGCCGTGCCGACCATCCCGCAGAACATAACCGAAAAGATATTCCAGCGATATGCTATTGGGCTGGCTCCCGGGAAGACGGTCAAGGCCGGCGACTTCATCTCAATCGTAACCTCAAGCGGTGCCCTTTGGCGTTGTACGACCAACGACTAAACGAGTGATAGATGCCTCACCGCTGTATGACGCATGATAACAGCTATCCAGTGGCCACCAAGGCCATGAATCTCGGCCTTACCAAGATGCACAATCCCCGCTAGATCGTGATGAGTACGAGTTCCTCAACGACTCCCTCCCCCCCATCTCCTTTGCCACAATCACCAGCGAAACTGACGTGAACCCAAAGCGATCGACCATGACGTGCAAAACGCCTCAGAGTCCAATCTACGGAAATATGCTTTAATCGAGGAGTTTGCTCGCAAATACGATACTTATTTTTATCCTGCCGGCTATGGAATTGGGCGCCAGGTCATGATCGACGAAAGTAAAAACTAAACCACCATCTACTCAGGGGTAACGTGACTTGCTAACAGGATTGAAGGCCACACCTGGCCAGGAACGTTTTGCGTCGTTAGTGATTCGCATTCCCCGGTCTATTCTGGCGTTGGATCGTGCCCCTGTCGTGCGCACTGATGCTTCGACTATATGGGCTACGGGAAGCACTTGGCTACAGCACCCACCTGTTGCCAAAGTCACCTTTACTGGTGTGCTTCCCCCTGGAGTCACAGGGAAGGACGTGATTCTCAGTCTCTGCTCCTTGTTCGGTTCCGATGAGGTCTTGAACCACTGTGTGGAATTCGCCGGATCCGAACAGACCATGATGAGCATTTCCATTGATGATCGTTTATGCATCAGCAACATGTGTACCGAATGGGGCGCACTAAGTACGTTTGAACGCCCTCCCCATGTAGACGGGTAACACACTGACCTCTGACTTTGCAGGTGGACTGTTCCCCGTTGATGAGAAGCTTATTGCCTGGTATCGCGCCTAAGCCACCGCTGCAGCTCTGACCGACAGCCCCGCCAAGGAGCGCATCAACCATGAGCGAGTTAAAGAGATTGCGGAGAACCGGCTCGTTGCCGACCCCGGTGCTACGTATGCCAAAGAGTTCTATTTGAACTCGTCTACTCTTTCACCATGGGTTGCGGGGCCCAACTCGGTCAAGATCGCCAACCCTCTCAAGAATCTTGAGCCTCAGAATATTAAGATCGGCAAGGCTTATTTAGTGTTCTACACTAATTCTAGAGCAAGCGATATCGCTGCTGCGGCTCGAGTTTTCCGAGAGGCTGCCAAGGATGGCAAGCCTGCTAAAGTTGCCAGTGGTGTTCGCTTCTACCTCGGGGCGGCCTCCCTTTCCGAGCAGAGGATCGCCGAGGAGGCCGGTGATTGGAAGGTCCTACTCGATGCCGGTGCCATAGAGCTACCTGCGTGCGGGCCGTGTATTGGCCTAGGTACAGGCCTGCTCGAGAAGGGCGAAACGGGTATCTCAGCAAGCAACCGCAACTATAAGGGGCGCATGGGGGATCCGTTGGCAAAGGCGTATCTTGCCAGTCCTGAGGTTGTTGCTGCCAGTGCTCTTGCGGGCAAAATTGCCGGCCCTGGTTAGTATCAGAAGCCAGAGGGCGTTGAAATGGTCATTATCGGGGAGGGCAGCGGCGATTTCGCTGCCGACAAAGCTCGCTCTCTCGAGGGTGCTTTAGACCAGATCCTTAATGAGATGGATAGCACGATTGCTGTCGCCGAGAATAATCAGGAGACGTCGACCACAACTACCGCCGCCGAAGATGAAGCCTTAACTGATGTTCTCCCGGGCTTCCCTGAGAAAATCGAGGGCGAAATCGTTTTCTTGTAAGTGTTTCTCAAATCGTTACTGCTTTCTTTTATATATATATATATATACTAACCCAGGGTAGGGATTCGGATAATATCAATACCGATGGCATATATCCTGGAAAATATACTTATCAGGATAACCTCCCCAAGGAAAAGATGGCCGAGGTGTGCATGGAGAACTATGACCCCGAATTTACCAAACTCACCAAGCCAGGTGATGTGTTGGTGACTGGTTTCAACTTTGGGTGTGGTAAGTGATTTTGTTTTATTTATATAAACATACGTTATTCTGTTCAAGAGAATGATGGCTAATGCCTTTCCCCTCCTTCACAGGAAGTTCCCGTGAGCAAGCCGCCACCGCTATTCTAGCGAGAGACATTCCTCTCGTCGTCGCAGGAAGTCTCGGAAACATCTTTAGCCGCAACAGCATCAACAACGCACTGGTCTCTCTCGAAATCCCCAGTGTGGTCGAGCGCCTACGCGAGGCGTTCAAGGACGACGCTGAGAAGCCTCTAACGCGCCGCACGGCCTGGAAGCTTCTGTGGGATGTCCGCCGCTCCAGGGCGGTGATTACGGAGAAGGATGGCACGGTGTGGGAGCAGAAGGTTAGCGAGCTGCCGCCTAGCGTGCAGGAGATTATTGCTGCTCGGGGTTTGGAGAACTGGGTCAAGTCTAAGATTCAGACTTGAGTGGTTGAGAATTGTACTTGCTATGTGTCTATTATAGAATTCCCGCTTTTGTCTCGATTTTGGACATAGGCGCAGGTCCCAAGACGAGCGATTTCCGCTGTTGCACTGCTTCGTTCCGCTGCTACGGATTGAGTGATCAGAGAAAAAGCGACAGGCCACACCCGGTGGCAGCTTCCATGCTACGCAACCCGTTTCGGAACCGTAAATGACTAGGATTAGCCGGAAGCAGGATCCGAGAAGTAACGGTCCCCAAAAAAGGGCGACCAACATAAGCTCCGTTTTGTGGGATTTTCCCACATCCCGACCTTGACACCCAAAATTAAGCTTTCGGTCAGCTCTTTCTGGCCTCAGATGCATCCTATTTTCTGGAAGTTCCATGCTTTTCTTGACCCAAAAGTTTCTATATTCGGCATCCTTTTCGCCGAAGAGCCAGCCTCATAGTGAAAACACGCGATCCTGTCCCGTTCTCGCCTCTCGAGTTGGAAGATTCCTCCACGAGTTGGGTCGGTGAGACTAGCGGATCCCTGACGTTGTACCTCAGTACTAGTACGTCCCCTTTTTTTTTTCTTTTTTTTCTTTTTTTTTTTTCTTTTTTTCTTTTTTCTTTCCTTCTTTTTCGTTTTCGTTTTCCTCTCCTTTTTGTTTCCCCGCCCTTTTCTTGGGGATTTGGGGTTACTTAGTCCTATTTTGGAATAGTCGAACTAAGTCTGGGTGTTGAGACCCGAAGGGGCAGTTCTTGAGCACCGAGGTTTTTCGACTGGAACATAACCGGTCATAGGCGGCAAGCCGGCCCTGGTGGCTAGTTTAGCGGGAGCGGCTGCCAGGGCTATCCTGTCCACTTGTGGTCGACGAAGCACGTTAGCAGGGACCACAATGATCAATTTAGTTTGCTTTCTCCAAATGATTCGTAGTTTCGAACGGTGTGGAAGATGGCCGCTTGGGCTCTTGTTGGGGATGCACCTTCCCTTTGCAACTGCGCATAATGTACCGAGGTAAGCGCGAGTCTCTGATGAGTCTAGCCTCTTTCTTTCCCCAAATGTTTGAGCCCTCGCAAATATTTTCAATTCGATCAGCAAGAACGATTAAGCTTGGGCGGAAAAGCATCAACAGTCAAAGGTCAATGCACTGCCCTGTCAGCTCTGCCTTTTTCCCCGCCAGTTCAATTCGACCAATTTCTACGCCAGAGCCGGGGTCTTTCTCGACGGGCTGTCATCTTGTCTCCTTGAGTCGAGGACTTGTGTGTGCTCACTGCTCTTGCGGAGGTGCAACAAACTGCGAGCAGTTGTGGATAGGTTTCGAGATGGCGACGATTTCCTATATTGATGTTAATTCCTTGGCTGATAAACTAGCAGCAGGCAACCGTCACGGACCCGCCGATCGAGCCCTGAAATGCGACGGGGTCAACCAGGTTGCCAGCTCGTTCGGCAAAGATGGGCTGCATTATTGGGGCTATGTGTACTGGGGTACCTGAGCATTCTTGGCCGTCAGTTCTCAACACCGAACAACTGCCAGCGATCATAAAAGAACCGAAATACCCACTTGCCTTCTGGGCACTGGACCCCTCTCGAATGGCAGCTTTCGTCGTCGGACATAGCGCTCCAATCGCAATGGGAAATGGCTTGTGCCCGCCGTATGCCATTCAATCATGACTCTCCGAGGGCAGGGCGCAGCGGTGCCCCGAGCAGACTCACCGACTTTCACTTCATTTCAGCCTGGCTTACGAACCCTCCAGGCTTCAATACGTTTGCTCACCCATCCATCACTCTGCTGACGGCGGTCGTTCTCCTTGCGGACATCCAAGTCGGCGCCACTCTTGAAAGGGAGAAAAAGGAGGCAAACGGCTCGGATCTTGGTCCAATCACGACGCCCTGACTTCACCCCAGGTGCGGTTGCGGTCCGCAGCAGCCAGCCCTGCAGCGCCACACCGTTACCAGTTGGGAGGTTGACGACCGACCCTCTTCATCCTAATGGTCCGCATCGCTGACATGCATGTCACTCGCTGACAGCGTTTCAATATTAAGGATGTGTGTGACGAAAACTTGCTGGGTTTTCGTTCACGGCCAAAAGATAAGTCCACATGCGGAAATCCTTTCCATCCAGGGGATGTAAGACCTGGCATCTCTGCAGGCTAAGCCGATGTTATGGGTTAGTGTCCTGTATGAAGTAAGTCGCATTCAGCCCATCGTGCTATTTGAGGGGTTCTTACTGGTTCTGGGACCCCTGCCTGGTTATCGACGCTTGATTCGTATTACTTGTTCGTTTTGTTTGTGGGCTTGCGTTACTTCTTTCTCTCCAAAAATTGAGTTGAGGCTTTGAACCCAAGCCAACATTGAAGGTGCAAGCCCGAATCCCACTTCGATCATCCCCGAGTTAGAACTCAATATTATAAGAACAGCAAGGCTCTCATTTCTATTGCATGCTCTCTTTGCCATTGCATGCTCTCTTTGCCATTGCATGCTCTCTTTGCCATTTTGTTTCTTTTCTCGAGCGTGATTATATTTGATATTTCTTCAATTAATTTTACCTGGATACCCTTTCTTGGTTTCAATCTAGTGAGAGAGCAAGATTTCGAATAATATCTAGTATCCCCCTTTCAACATCTTTCAATATGGCCGAATCTCAAAATAGCACACCCCAGTCGGGGTCATCCTCCAGCTCTTCCTCCGCGAAGAAGCACCCATACAGGAAGCGTCTCATCATGTGCTGCGACGGCACTTGGATGAATTCCGACAAGGGCTCCGAGGAGCGTTTCGGCCACACGACTCTCCAGGTCCCTTCCAACGTCACGCGCATCTCGCGGTCGTTTAAGCGGCTTTGCGATGATGGCTGCATGCAGATTATCAACTACGAGTCTGGTGTCGGCACGGGGAGCAACACGCTTGATAGCATCACTGGAGGTGCTTTCGGGACGGGCTTGTCCGAGGTGAGTAAACTAACCCTACGACTCAGTGGAAAGAACCCTCGAGAGACAACAAAATTGCTGATAAGAGACTGGGCTATAAGAGGGTGCGAGAAGCGTATCAGTTCATCTGTGCCAACTACTGTGACGGTGACGAGATCATCCTTATTGGCTTCTCTCGTGGGGCGTATACGGTCCGGTCCGTAGCAGGCATGATTGGTGACATTGGTCTACTTACGAGGGATGGCATGGAGTTGTTCTATCCTATTTTCAAGGATATGGAGAACTGGATGGACAAGGACTATCATGATCCTTTCCCTACCTTGCCTTTTTCTGAGAAGCCCAAGGGTGCAAATGCTTCCAAGGAGTACAAGGCGAGGCTTGAGCGGGTATGAACAACAATCTTTTCCCCCAAGTCTTCGAAGAGCATACGGGCATCAGACACTGACAAACCATTGTGTAGCTCGGCCTTACACGAGTCCGACAAGATGGTGGAACCGGCGACTTGATCAAGGTCAAGGCCGTCGGTGTATGGGATACCGTTGGTAGTCTTGGCATCCCCGAGGTCTCCTGGCTCAGCAAGATGGGCGTGACGGTAAACAATTCAGAATAAGTCTTCACCTTTCTCTCCTTTGGCTTCGCCTTTCAAAACGCTAACTCCTAGGCACGTTCCAATTCTACGACACGAACCTATCAATCCAGATCGAGCACGCTTTCCAGGCCCTCGCTCTCGACGAGACACGGCCGCCTTTCAGCCCTGCCGTGTGGGAACGTCTCCCTGATAATAAACTCACCACTGATCTCCGTCAGGTGTGGTTTCCCGGAAACCACGGAAATGTGGGCGGCGGTTGGCCTGATCAAGGCATTGCTAATATTAGTCTTGCGTGTACGTGGCCCCCTCCCCCCTTCTGCCCTATTATCCTGGCCTAATCTAACCCTTCTCCCAGGGATGATGGACCAACTCGCCTCCGTTGGCGTCGAATTCGACGAAAAGTCCCTCGAAAAAATCTTCACCCGCCAAGTCCAACACTACGACTCCCTCGCCAAACCCTCCCCCTCC
>SJVG01000285.1:0-41554 GCA_034774675.1 Scedosporium minutisporum
GTGGGGCTCTGTCATAAAGCTACCGCCCAAAAAAGGAAGTAACACTCTTCAGCTCTAGTAAGCTTGGGCCAACACGTAATCAAAGGAATACGAGCTCAGGGGTCAGTCAGAAAGAAGGAGACCACCACGTCGACGCGCACTCAAATTTTCTGTTCTCTTTGAAACCGCCGCACGTTGAGTCAGACAACGCGCTAATGCAAGACCAGCCGCCCTCGCCTCCCGACGAGCCATACTACTACGCCTTACCAGGCTTAGTTGCTGAGTAGGGTTTCCTGAGAATGGGCTTCCTTTCCCTCCTTGCGGTCCTTCTCCTCACAGCTTCTGCGTTGGCTCGAGATGTTCCTGATAACGTGAGGGAGCTTTACGACAGCATCCGGGCGAAGGGGAAGTGCTCCCGCAAGCTAGCCACCGGCTTCTGGAGCGACGACAATGGGGCCAACTGTGAGTTTAGCCATGGGTGAAGGGGGATTTACACAGGCTCTCTCTCGTCGATGATGTCTGACTGATTTCTTTTTAGCCTTCGCCTACTGCGGCGACCACTTGGATGATTATAATATCGTCTATATCCAAGGAACAGGGGGTGCGCTCGCCAATATGGACGTCGATTGCGACGGGGCCCAGGGCGGCCAGGCCGATGATGGTCGCTGTGCCTCCTCAAACGATACGCAGTACGTCTCGTCGTTCCAGGACACCGTGGAGTCGTACGGCCGGGGCATCAAAGACCTTAACGCCAACGTTCATCCGTACATTGTCTTCGGCAACGAAGGCTCTAAACGCCGATGGGCGACCTTTGACCCTCGCAAGCACGGGATCGAGCCGCTAAGCATCATGGCGGTTGTCTGTGGTGACAAACTCATCTATGGGGTGTGGGGAGATACTAACGGGGACGACGGTCCTCGGCCTATGGTGGGTGAGGCTGCCATTTCTGTCGCCACGGCGTGTTTCGGTTCGGATGTGTCTGGGGATAATGGGTACGATGACGATGACGTGCTGTACATTGCCTTTACAGGCCGGGATGCGGTACCTGGCTCGCAGGGAGCGAACTGGTCTGCGACCAATTACGAAATCTTTGAGAAGAGTATCCAAGACCAAGGAGATACTCTCATTGAACGTATCGGATCGGCCGGTGTCAGGCTTGCCGTTCCGGTCGGCGGTTTGTGGGAAGGTGCCATGATACCCTTACTTGTTTCCTTGATATTCACGATATTCTTGACATAATTTTCAATGAACAGAATGCCTCATTTTAATGAGGAAGGATACTTAGGAGTATGTCGAAGGTATGCGCGTACCGTTGATACTGAGTCGAAGTCCTTGTTTCTCTCTACCCCAAATCCTAACCCTCCGTTCCTCTCACCGGAGAGAGGAGAGGAATATTATCTGTCGCGATGAATTCTTTATCGTCCCAGAAGTCTCGTTTCTTACCATTCTTCATTATATTCCGCCTCGTGAGCCCCCCACCTTGCTCTCTCCACGCCGCTTTCAACATTCTAGTACATTTTCCTTTTCTTTTTTTTTATTCCCATGCCAGGACTTTGAAGCCCTGTGAAGGGGGAGCAAAGTTTAATTCCCCTCTCTTTCCACGAATCTTATCACCGAGGACGCATTCTTGGGCGATGGTGACTACGGCCGCGGAAATAGTGTGCCCCTCGAGCTTGGCAACGACAGCGCCTTGCCAAGTCCCATAAATCGCTGGCGTAAGAACTAATATACTTAATGTATCTAGCAATCTGGAGGAGAGCGCGGGTTCATGCCGGATTATTGACACCACGAGCTTCGATTTCTGATGAAAATGAGATGTCTTGGGTCTGGGAAACCGGCCCGCAGCAGCATGTGCTAGCATGTTTACTTTTCCGAGATGCGAAGTTAGTATTACCATGGGCTACCTTTCACAACCAAGAGCACGGTCCGGATATATCCCCTCATACATCTGGGGTATATAGTCATAGCAAACCCGAACCGGTGGAACTTGTTCGATTTTGCGACCTTTTCCATATTCAGGTTTCCTTATTCCTCGATTTTGAATAAACCAAGTTATTTTGTCACGATGAAGATTATTGCCACGTCCTTGAGGATGTGGGCCATGCCTGTGCAGGCCGTCCACCATCGATACACTGCCAGGGATTGGATTACAGGTCGCTGCCCAGGAACGGCCGACAGTGTGAAACAACTCGGGAGGAAACTTTCGCTAAACGCCGAGGTCTACTTCCCGGGTTCGGAGGAGTTCCTTGAGGCCTCAAAATGGTGGCCGGTGCTAGAAGAACCCAAAGTCAACACAAAGGTATTGTCGTAGTTCCCGCTATGGAGAGCGATGTTGCTACGACAGCGAGTCCACTATTGATACCACTCTCCCTTTCGTCCGGTTAGTTTTAAAAAGATGGCTAACTTTATGTGATATAAATTTGCCAACAAGCGTAAAACACCGTTCCTCGCCTTCAATAGTCCCTACGGGGCCATAAATACCCTTGGAGTATGCCATTGAGATTACATGTGCAGTTAAGTAGTGTTGAGATAACTGAGGGTGGGAAAATGGCTGAGATTGGAGGCGGGAGAAAAAGAGTAGATCGTATAGTCTCTAGAACTTCGTGGAGCTTCATTTCAGCAGCTTAGACATCCTAAGATTCAATGTTGAGTCAGCGCCGAAGCTTCAGGCGACAGTGGTATTGTAGAGTTCTTTTAGGATAAAGTGTGGTGGTTAATGGATCAAGTGTGGTGGTTAGTGATACTCTTATTTTAAATCTAACCGCAAATCCGCGAGCCAGCTCTGATGGGAAAACCCACGCAGGTGTTTCTTCATAATCTATTATCCATTAACCACCCTTACCAATGGATACAGCAGGTCACAAAACCCACGACTTTCCCACGGATTTTCACAACCCTATCGATAAAGGGCTTGAGTCCCTTCCTCAAGATATCATCGATGATATAGCTTCTTATCTCCTGCCGGACGGTTTCACGCCCGAGGAACCTTGCGATAAGCGAAAGAAGCCTTCTCCACCACTTGCACCTCTAGCTACGGCCTCGCGTCGCCTGCAGGCCGCAGTGGAGAGGTTGACGTTCAAATACATCGAGATCGACAGCGAAGCACTCGAAGATTTTGAAAGAATCTTCACTGCTGCAAGACGCCCTCTTCTGAAGATCCTGACATTCACCGCCATTCTCCCAAGCTACGATGAGGCCGCGGCCATGCGGGCGGAAAACCCCACAGAGCGTACTGTGAATGATGAAAGCTACAGTCGGTCCGTTCAGGCTCTGTTCCGCATCCTCCATAGCTGGGAGGTGGAGGATCCAAAAATAAACGATTCTCTCCTGGTACTGGTCATCAATCACCCAGAGTCACCGTCTGACAGTTCCTGGCCATTAAAGCGCGCCCAGACACAATACAATTATGAGACCCGCTACCTCCATTCATATATCGAATTTCTCCACTTGGATAAGCTCGCAGTGCTTGATCGAGTCAAGGAATTAGTTATGACGGAACCAGGTGAGAGATATGGGTACCGAAACGTGTGCCCTAAGGTCCCTATTCTTCTCGCCTCTCATATGCCAAACCTCGAGAGTATCCATGTCACTATGGACGACAGCGAAGAGCGGTTCCCGGATCTACGGGAGCGGAATCGCGATGAAGCTGCCCAGGCCATTCGGAAGCTATCCCTGCCAAAATTAAGACAGGCCCGCTTGAAATTCTTCCATCGGAAATATCAAGATGAGACGGCCTCCCCACCTGTTCTCCACCCGCCAGGCCCGGATCCGCTTAGTTCGGCAATTTGCCAGCTGTCCCTTAATCTCGTAGATCTTGACGTTAGCGGCATATTGGATATCTCTCTCCTCCAACCCCTCCAAGGCCTAAGCGAGACAGCCTGGCCAAACCTCAAGTATCTTTTCATCGAGATCCAAGCCACAACCCCGTCTGGGGCCTGGTACTTCACTGGCCGCAACGGGATGCCCAGCGCAAGCGCTGCTCAGAGAAGCAATTTCCCGACCTCTCAGTACACCCTCTCCGCTCTCCACGAAGAGGAGCTTAACTTCGCCCGAGAGATGGAATACGCATATCTTAGTCCGCGCTGTACATTTCGCGAGAGAGTGAATGAAGAAACCTTCGTTCCCTTCATCGAGGCCTATGCTGACGCGCTTTCAGTCATGCCCAAGCTCAGATCCGCGTCCCTTAATTGCCAACTGATAGCTGAGCCTGACGACGATGGAGAGGGTGGCTGGTTCAATATTTCGTTCCTCGCGCCATGTTCCTCCGCACAGAAGAACCCGCCTGAACTGATTTGCCCGAAGTGCAGTCGTACTGCGACACGGCAACTGATAACAAGTTACTTGGGGTGGGTTCCATCTGAGAAGTTAGCGGCGAAATTCAGGAGCATTCAGGATACAGTTTCGAACGAACCAATGGTTGAGAAGGACGTGGCCGCATTTTTGATGGAACACAAAGACTGACTAGACTCATGCTAGCCACTATCACCTATGCCTTATAAAGCTCTGTCAATGTGATTGCTTATCAGCAGGTGGCAGTTGAGTATGTGTCAAGCGAGCTACACCCTTAAAAGCACTTCTCGTCCACAGGCACCGAGATGTTTCTGTCAAAGTTACACTTCAATGAGCTAGAGTGTCAGTCACCCACGTCTCAGGGGGGGCTTTAGCTACTATGTAATGATATTCACTCTCGCCATTGTGAATCCTAGGATGATGTGAAATTGGACGTGGATTAGTACATGAGAAGTATCCCACTGTTCTATCTAGACAGTAACTTGAGTGCCATATTGAAATTTCGTCCGAATTTCGTTGCAGCAAACCTCATCCTCACACCGAAATACTCCAACAATGTTATACGCACCGCCTAGAGCTTCTTTAATAGTGAAACCAAATACCTGAGGAGCCCCCGAATAGGAAGAGAATATTTCAAGCAGTCGCAAGGCTGCTAAATCTCAGACTTCATCCAATGTATCCTGTTGGAATGCTGAAACCATTTTCTAGTCGAATGAAATCGTCGGTGCACTCATCTGCCGCGTGACGTGAATAGTCTTACGAAATGTCCTTGACAAATCGTCGTGGTCAATGCATTGAAGCAACCTCTCTTGGTTGGTGGTAGTCAGACATAATGGCTTTCCTAATCCCCATCGATGGCTGTATGCCAGGTATCGAATGTCTGCGCCGCCACCGCTCTCCCGTATTGCTGACGTACAGAATACTCGAGTGCTTTGGGCGACGGATCCGACGTCGACTAGTTTTCTAGGAAGTAGAGGCTCCTTTACAGAACAGCCCATAAATGCTGAACGGCAGGATGCAGGCTCATTTCGAATGCAGTTATTGATCCACTCTTAGGGAGCGAAAGAATAGACACGGGGCTAGCGCTTGTCGACTGGCCGTAGCCGTGAGCAATGGGTTCACATGCTAGGGCGGCGGAGAGTTGGTATGCATGCCTTAAGACGGACCATTTTTAAGCATAGAGGGCCGTCCGTCAAGAATGCCCATCCTCCAGGTGAGTAGATCTCCACCAAACATATCGGCCCCATGCACGCCTTGTCCCCGATTCAAAATAGCTACTAATGCCATGGCTACACCTACTTATTTGCTCAATATGCACGCATCTGCTTCAACCCACGTCGGATGCTGGCCGCCCCACGATTACATATTTTTAATTGGGAAGGTGGAGCAAGTTTGACCATGAATAATGGCGAAAAAAGTCCCGGCATGCATAGTCAGGAGTTAGAAGTTCCCGTTCGATGTTGTGCGACCCTATATTAGGAAGTGATAATGGTGCCCCCCGCATTAAAACACAACCTCTTGCCAGAAGAGAGCGTACGTTCTGGTTCGAGTAGGGGGTATGTTGCAAGTCATGCCAGGATGGCATCACCGATACGCGAGGCTATTGGTACCGCTCTTCGGTGATTAGGCCCCATGATTCATGCCGATCTTCCACTGGACGGATCGAGATGGGGGTGCCGTGTCCAACAATTTGGATCCGAGATCACATATTCGATAATACAAATAAGCATCTATAATTCACAGCACCATCCGCACCGCCAACTGGGACTTCGCACCTTCTCCATCTTTCCTTTTATTCTTTATTTCTTTTCTTTTGCCAAACCATGGAGACTCTACAGGATGAGAAGACCTCTCTCCCAAGTTTGCCACGTTCTAACGAAGCTGTATCTGGGGTAGAATCCGATGGGCAACTAGAATGGACGGAAGAGGAGGAAAAGGCACTCGTTAGAAAGTAAGTCGGGCAGAAATTTGACCTAGGCAACACGGCTTTCCATGGCCATGGCTCGCTAATTGGAATAGAGTGGATTTGCTGTTGATGCCCTTATTGATTCTTGGCTTCTTCGCATTGCAATTGGATCGAGGAAATATGCAAGTCTCCCCCTTCTTCTCGAGGGTTTGATGCTGGGAAGAGAGTCACTGGGGGGGAGGGGGGCAGAAATGGGATTGTCTAATATGAAGTAGTGGCAACGCTTTGACCGACTTCTTTCTCGACGATGTTGGGATTACCCAAAATCAATTTAACTTCGGGCAGCAACTTCTGGCTCTAGGAATCATTCTTATAGAGGTGAGGGAGTCGAGAAAAGAAAAATGGGATAGAAAAGCGGGTTTTCATCTTCTGACAATACCTTTCAGATTCCCAGTAACATCGTGTTATATCGAATTGGGCCAACACTCTGGATTGGAGGTCAGATCGTTGCTTGGTGTGTTGCGCTCTAACTCCCAAACAATCAACCTCTCCGAGCTAATGAATCCAACTCGACAATCAGGGGTCTCGTAGCAACCTTTCAGGCCTTCCAAAAGGGACTGGGCCCATATCTGGCCACGAGGCTACTCCTGGGGTCTGTAGTATCAAGCGAGTGCAAATCCAGGACCATATTATGGGCGATACCTCTTCTTTTAACCTCGGTTCTGACGAGACATGTTTTTCACTAGGTTCTGCGAATCCGGCTTCATTCCTGCCAGCCTCTTTACTATTAGTCGCTGGTACAAAACGGACGAGATTAGCAAGCGTTTCTCTTGGTTCTTCCTCGGCAATATGCTGGCCTCGGCATCCTCTGGCCTCATCGCATTTGGAATGTATGACGTCTGCAACATCTCCCCCAGGCTTGAGGGTCTGTATGCTGATGCCGTGAGTGAAGTCTGCACATGCGAGGTATTGCCGGCCTCGCAGGGTGGCAATGGCTCTTTATTGTAAGTCCTCTTGAAACAATCATGGGAGGACTTCTCGAGCACCTGCGCTAATCATTGGTGGGCAGCTGGAGGGGATATTTACTATCCTCATCGGAATCGCTTTTATTTTAACAGTTCCCTTCAGTACGGCGAAACCGGTATCGGTCCTGCGCTTTCGATATTTTACAGAGAACGAAAGTAGAATTCTAACCGAGCGGGTACTTCGCGATGATCCATCCAAAGCTCAGTTGAGTCGGAATGTGAGCTGGAAGGAGCTGAAGTCTGTGGTGTGTATGACGACTTGGATGTTTCGTTGATTCCCGACATGATGCTGACTTCGAAGTGAAATCAAAGTTGACCAACTGGCGATTGCTTCCACATATAGGATTTACAATTACAGGCTTGGCAACTACCTCCGGTTTCGATTCGTATGCACCGACTTTGGTTACTGGCTTCGGCTTCGATAGGCTACAATCGAATGCTCTCATCTCCATTGGGAAGTGGATATTGCTATTTTCCATCATATTCTGGGGATGGGCGGCGTAAGTACTCCAACTATTGAGTAAATGTTGGTCCTGACCCTTGAGGTGTGCTTGATGGTTAGTGACAAACTTCGTGTCCGGGGGCCATGGGTCACTCTGGGGCTTTTGATCTTTTGGGCATTCAACGTAAGGTCCCTTCCTCGGCCAAATAATTCATCCCAGTCGCTAACCTGGGGGTAGGTGGGCAATTGGAGTCTCCTGGAATCTAATGACAAGATTCGGAGATTTGTTATCCTCTCGGCATCCGTTGCCGTCTCTTGGCCCTGGCGTAAGTCTCACTCAGATGCTTTGATGGGCATATGCAGACGGGGGAAATTTTGACTAATAACATATGTTAACCTCTTTTTTAGATCCGGTAAATGGCGCTTGGCTGGCGCTCAATGCCCAGTCCTCTGGCGAGCGTTCAATCACCATGGCCATCCACATCATGGCCGCAAATTGCTCTGGGCTCGTGGGGAAGCAAATATTCAGGTCGGAGGACGCGCCAGTCTATCGAAGAGCATGGACAGAGATCGTTGGCCTTACTTCGGCAGCGGCGTTCATCTCATTGCTGGCGAACTTGCAATATTATTTCGGTAACGGCCGCAGGCTTCATCGAACCGGATTAAAGTACCACTACTAAAAGGGTTCATTGAGAGGCCGAGGTGATATCTCTATTCACCTTCAGAGCAGGGTGGGCTAGCTAATCAACGATCTTCAAACGTGAGGCAGTTCATTCTTCCTATCGGTACGATATTTATCATCTGTAGGATCATACAATCTTCTCGAACGTCCTATCACTACCTATCATCAACTCTCATTTTAGCTGAAACGCATATTTCACCAAGGCTTAATCCACAATTTTTCAATAGCTCTCGCATCCTGTGGTCTGAGCAAATCCTTGTCTTATAACCGGGCTTGATTGAGCACTTCGAGCGGGATATGTAGCTGGATGGATGCTAGGCATAATTGCGCATATCCTTTCCCTTGCCTAGAAATATTATTAGTCTGAATTCATTTGAAAAGAAGACGTTCTCGTACCTGTCTAGTTCTAAGCTGTCTAGCCCGCCTCCGCCGAGGGAGTTGGTCACCACGAAGTTAATGGCGTGTACGCCGGGTACTTCATAACGCGTAATAGTGCTGGTGGCCTTGAGCAAGTTGCAAAGTGTAGAGGCCACAACCTCTGGTGTCACTTGATCTAGAAGGTATGGGTAGAAGACTGGGTTTCTGGCAATAAAAGCGACGTTCGAAGTATCTCCTTTGTCTCCCGACCGTCCAACCGCAACATCGAGTAGATTGCAGCGCGTGTCCCGAGCCGGAGATAGCTGATGGAGCGCGGGGGAAGAGGATTCGAACTTGATGGCCGAGGCTGAGGGTACGACAGGTTTACAACCCTTGGTGACTAGCGGCACCGGGATGGTTGATGTTGACGTCCGACGTCCGATGCAAATTTTCGGCGTAACAAAGTCGCGGCGGACGAGAACGCTAGATGCTAGGAAATTCGGAGACACCTTTGGCCTACCACTGCTGAACATTGCGATGCCCGGAGCACTGCTTGTTCCGAATGACGCTACCTCTCGGCCGAGGACATCCAGAACATGGCGTCGTACGTGTTTGGCTGTGATTCGGACAACCACCTCGCGTGACCCTGTTCTGGCCACGGACGGAGAGAGTGAATGCTCTGCGCCTACAATGATGACCTTGGACTCAAAGCCTTTAAAATCCTCAGACTTGCCAACGTTCCGGAGCTCCATCTCGGTGACGTTCCGGGCTCGCTGAAGGATAGCATTACCCAACACCTTGCCCTTTTGCTCCGCGTTGGCGCCGAAGACGAGCATATCGGCAGTGGTCCGGAATCCCATCTGCCGAACGGCGGTACACTTGAGCCATTCTGTCGGGGGTTTGCCGCGCACGCCGGTTACGCGGACTTTGTCCTTGTCGACTTGATCCAGAACCACCCTGCTGAGGTCCACCACAACATCAGGCAGGATGTAGTTTTCCGGGTCTAGCACTTCGTAAAGCATTTGCTCACCAACAGTATGCCGTGTAACGAGTCCGCCAGTTTCGCGAGGCTTGGAAACGGTAAAGGTGCCGTCTTCTTCAAATGCGACAATCGGGTAGCCCATGTTTGCCCAACCCCCGTACGCACTTCCGGCCGATAGTTCCCAGTCCGTAAAGTTGCCTCCCGTTGCCTGCGCTCCACATTCGACCAGGTGGCCGGCCAGTGAAGCACTGGCGAGGCGGTCCAAGGTTGGCTGGTCTTCAAGCTGCGAATAATTCCACGAGTACTCGTACGCGAGGGGGCCTAACACCAGGGCGCTATCGACGCACCGGCCAGTTACAATGATATTCGCGCCTGCTTCAAGGGCCTTGGTGATGGGCTGAGCCCCGGTGTACGCGTTCAGGCTCAGGATGCTGTCCTGACCTTTGAACATGGCCTCATCGGCGCCGTCAACATTGAGTGGGTTGAAGGCACTGAAAGCGCCAGCCTGAAGTAGTTCATTCTTCTGGCCGATGATGTTATCTCCATAGACTGCTGCGACCTTGACTCGGTCGGCAACTCCCTTTTCGGCTGCCAACTCCTCGATCAGCTCCTTTAGTCCGACAGGGTCGAGGCCGCCAGCATTAGTGACGACTTTGATTTTCTTTTCGAGGATCTGGGGCAGCAGAGGCTCAAGTACAAAAGTCACGAACTCTCTGATGTACCCGGCCGCTTTTTTGCCCGAACCAGGCCTCGCTGGTGCATGAGAGGCGCGGGCGAGTAGCCCCATCGTCACTTCTAGACACCAGTCAATACACCGCCCGATTCCACAGTTCTGGGTATAAAGGCTGACCGGCGAGATAATCTGCGACAAGATAATCGAGCCTGGCATCTTCGGCCTCAACTAGCTGACGACTTGCACCAGGGGTGTCACCCCAAAAGGCGCTGAGACGGATGAATTAGCCGATGGATATCTTGGTGAAACTTGGTTTGTTGGCTCTACCGCCACATACCTGTAGCATCCGATCCTGACGTGGCCCTTCATATTCGAGGATTGGGGTTGAGGTATTCTATCCGTCTGAGCTGCAATCCCGAGCGAGCCTACCGCACTTCAGTCAATAGAATAGCTTTTTATAAATGTTCAAAATTTGATAAGACAATTTTCATTTGTTTCAGCACCGGTTAAGTTGGCCTGGGAAACTCTCAAAGTACGAGCCGAGGTAACGCACCTCGGTCTGCGGTATTGAATGATGGTGGAAGGTTTGGGTGTACTGGTAAAACCGCAGCCAATTGATCAAATTTAAGACCAATTCTGATGCGACTTCGACAGACGGTGATCAGAAGCTGGCGCACACGGGATTTGTCAGTTGACCAACCCCGCCAATTTCAATTCGATCATCTTATGCCAACGCGAATTTTAGACAGCCTCAACTTTCAAGGACTTTCCTCCTCCCAAAAAGCAGCAAAACGTCAACACCCAAATTCTCACACCAGCATCTCGGTATGTTTCGCCAGTACACGTCCAAGCTATCGCCATCAGATAAGGTCTGCCGGGATAATGCTGCATCATGGCAGCCCGTGCTGGAGAAGTGGGAGGATGTTATGAAGTGGGCGGCAGGTGAGGGCCCGAGCAAGCACGTTGAGTAAGTGTGGCTTGATTAAGAGAGTGGTGCACCCGATTAAACTGTGCAACAGGAGGCATCGTTCACGCGGCATGCTATCGGGTAAGGCAGCCCCAATAGGAGAGAGTAGAGTTGTGCCCATACATAAGGTTTCGTTACTGATGACGGGGATGGCATAGCAAGAGACCGCATGGCGCTGATCCTGGACCCCGAATCGCCGTTCCTGGAGCTTATGCCCACAGCTGGGTACAATATCAAACACTCCAGTCCAAATGCGAGCGTGCTATGTGGAATCGGCCTTGTGCAGTAAGTGGTTTTCTTACTGAGAGTGCCGGACCTCTGATTGTTTTCTAACCGAAGGAGCGCAGCGGGCGGCTAGTCATGATCGCAGGCAACATTCCAACTCTAGATAGCGGCGCATCTAACGAGATTTCCGTCAAGAAGTCAAAGCGAGCAAGTGATATCGCGCTTGAGAACGGTCTCCCCATGATTTACCTCAATCAGTCTGCCGGCGCAAATCTTCCGCAGCAATTCCGTGTTTTCCACGCTGGGGGCGCCGGCTTCAGGGACATCACTCTTCGCTCCGCAGCCGGATCTCCCACATGCACGATCGTGTTCGGCAGCAGTACTGCAGGGGGTGCCTATCAACCTGGGATGTCGTCCTACAGTATTTTTGTCAAAGAGCAGGCGCAGGTGTTCTTGGGAGGCCCGCCGTTGGTGTACATGGCTACGGGCGAAGTAACGACCGCCGAAGAGCTTGGCGGTGCGGAGATGCATACTTCCATCAGTGGTGTTGGTGACGCCTTCGCAGCCGACGAGTTTGACGCCTGTCAGCTAGCTCGAAATTGGGTCTTGAGCCTGCCCGAAGAAAACGTCAGTACTGTTGAAGAGCCGCCAGTTATAGCGCCCCGGTATGATCCGCGGGACATCTTGCAGGTCGTTCCTGTGAATATCCGCCAGCCCATGGACATGCGCGAGGTCATTGCTCGGATTGTGGATGGCAGCCGGTTCGAGAATTTCAAAGCCACGTATGGCCCGGGAATGCTGTGCGGCTGGGCTCGCATCCACGGACACCTCGTCGGCATCGTTGGCAACCAGTCTCCCGTTATTATGATCCCCGAGGCCCAGAAAGCGACTCACTTCATCCGCCTCAACAATGAGAATTGTAACCCAATCATATTCCTTCATAACGTCACCGGATTCATGGTCGGCACAAAATCCGAGCAGAATGGTATCATTCGCGCCGGCTCTACCTTCATAGACGCCGTCTCTCGCTCGACTGTGCCGCACATCTCTATCCTATGCGGAGCTTCCTACGGCGCAGGGAATTACGCCATGTGCGGACGGGCATACGCTCCTCGTTTTCTCTTCTCGTGGCCAAACAGTAAGTGCTCGGTCATGGGCCCCGAGCAGCTAGCTGGTGTTATGGAGATGATTGCTCGTGACGCAGCCACCAAGGCGGGTAAGGCAGTTGATGAGGCGAGTATTTCTGTGAGAACGACTGGGCTCAAGAATCAAGTGGAGAAGGAGAGTGACGCGTACACGACATCGGCATGGGTCCTGGATGATGGAGTCATTGATCCCCGGGATACGAGAGACGTACTTGGAATGTGTCTGGAGATATGTCGACACCACCCGAGTAAGGGCAATACCGGAATGAGGGGTGTGTCTAGAATCTAGCTAAATGGAAGCGTCGATGTTCATAATATTCCTAGTTTAATCTAGAAGCCTGGGATTATACTAGGTCAAATTCTCACAAACAACCCGTATACGCCGGAAAGAGACCCGTCAATAACACGCCTCTCACGATTCTCATCAGAAACCGAGGCCTCGAGGAGCAGCTAGATAAAAGTAACTAGTGTAAGACTGACATGTAAGGAGTTCACCTCATAGAATCGATATGAGGACTCAGGAGCAGCGAGTTCATAGCAGAGGACATGTCTTGAAATGCTCTGATGGTTATCTACTGCCATAGTATTGCCGGTTTATGGTAGATCTAGCTGGACTTCCTCTCCGGCTCTGGAGATCCCTTCTGTGGAGACTGGTGACTGTCACGATTCTAGGAATCCCCCAGCATTGTCCCCTGCTCGACGAGGGGGTAGTCCTAGCCAACTAAGTCAACGTCACGTCATCAAGAATTGTAGAAGTGAAGCATCAGCCCGCCGTTACGTCCTTTCAAGGTATCGTATGCGTTTCAATTAGGTTGAGATGATTGGACATCTGACCCCGCATACCAATTCACAGCCGTCGGCTCTTCTTTGAGGCTGATACTAATAGTAAGGCCTTTCAAGACACTGCCATTATCAGTCACAAGGCGGAGGTCGCTGCCGAAAATGTGAAAGAGATCGTAGATTCCGCCGATGCCTTTCGGACTATTGACCTCCTCGGCAGCTTCAACGCAACTAAACTAGTGCAAACCAACCGAGGAACGATCGCAACAAGCGGCAACAGCATCCCGACAACGCGATGTGGGTAGGTCTGCGAAAAGTGTAAGCATCGTAGGCTTCAGTGTTAGTGAATAAGCTGATCCTAACGGAAGGATACTACAAAAATAACTTTGTATCGTTTGGCTGCAATACTTTTATCAATTGGTATGATTGTGGTTTACGGCAAGCGACAATACATCAATGTCGTGCAGCAGTTTTTCAATTGAATGGTTAGTTGAAATCTCGCTTAATTACATTTCCATCTGTCTCCTTTGAAAGGCCCTGAAAACTGTAGCAGCAACATTTGTAGATGGCGTTGTAATTATCTTGTAATAAGACTTTAACATCGCACTCAAAAGAGACCAAATCTCACCTCGGCGATGACATGACTAATATATCACTTCGTACGAGACTGATCAGTCTCACACCCACACCTCGGTAGCTAAAATCATTGGACAGCGATCCGACCAGGGCGGGAGTGCTGGGATCTGTCTACCCCACGGCGACATCCAAACACACACCCAAACTGATAAAATTTCCAATAGGCCTCCTTCTGAATCCGAGTCTCTCCAGGTCAGACAGGACTACCACAAATCACGACCTGTCTCCTTGAACTGTGTTACTTTCCCTTCTTTCCCCTCACTGCAGCCAACCAGCCAGCTCCGATCAAGTTCTCTGTGCTACCTGCTGAATTAGGCATCATGGAATCCAAGACTCCGAGGAAGCGTCCGCTTTTTCAGACGCCTCCCGTCTTTCGAGATGATGGCCACATGGTGATTAAGCGTGTCTTGATTGCCAACCGAGGGGAAATTGCGTGCAGGATAATCAGGACTTGCAAGCAGCAGATGATCACGGCGGTGGCTGTCTACGCTGATGAGTTAGTTTCTCATTCCAAGGTTTCTTAGAAACGGATTAGTGCTTGTACTTACGGTCTGATAGGGACAAAAATTCATTGCATGTTATGCTGGCAGATGAGGCTATCTGTCTTGGTCCTGCGGGCCAGAGGCCATATCAAAATATCGAACGGCTAGTCCAGGTGGCCAAGTCCACTAGTATAGACGCGATCCATCCCGGTGAGTTTCCTTTTAGGGATGTAGATGGGATGGGGTCCGAAGCTGACTCGAGTAGGGTATGGCTACCTATCCGAGAACGCCGACTTTGCGCGTGCGGTGGGCGCCGCTGGCATCATCTTTATTGGCCCTAACCCCGAATCGATTTTGAAGCTTGGTGATAAGGTACGTGAATCTGTTTAACACTATCTCTCTGCAACTCTTCGTTAAACCTTGCCATCTATGATGTAGAGAGTCGCGAAAGAATACTTGGCAGAACATTCATCTGTGCCACTCATCCCTGGGTATGGAGGGAAGAATCAGGACCCGACTCATCTCGAGGCCGAAGCCGACAAAATAGGGTACCCCGTTCTTATTAAAGCGAGCGCAGGGGGTGGAGGGAAAGGAATGCGCGTGGTTCGAAAGAAGTCAGAGTAAGTACTGTGTCAAGGTATCCTGGCGATGGAATTTCTCTTTTATCTAGTTGCTAAGGCCGTTCAGGTTCCCAGAGGCTTTTCTCAGATGCTCATCAGAAGCAGAGAGATCGTTTGGATTGGGCCACTGTTTGATCGAAAAGTACATCGAGAGTGGGAAGCATGTTGAGATCCAGGTTATTGGCGATGGAGAAAAGTTCATTAGCCTGCTGGACCGCGAGTGTTCTATTCAAAGGAGGCACCAGAAGGTGGTGGAAGAGTCCCCTAGCCCTTGGCTGTCGCCTAAGATGCGCCGGGATATGTCAGACGTCGCCGTAGAGATTGCTTCGTTGCTGAAGTACGTTTCTGCCGGGACAGTCGAGTTTATCGTTGACACCCAGCAAGAGGCGTTTTACTTCCTCGAGGTTAACACCCGTCTTCAAGTCGAGCACCCAATCACCGAAGAAGTCACGGGCATCGATATAGTTGCCCTGCAGCTCTATATTGCAGCCGGTGGAAAGCTAAAGTCACTCCCCGAGGTCGACAATATATATCAACAAGGGCATGCAATCGAGGTCCGACTCTGCGCCGAAAACCCATTCAACAATTTCCTTCCATGCGTCGGTACCGTTACAACGTTTAAGTCGGCATCCGAGGTTCTGGGAGTGCAGATCCCAGACGTTCGCTATGAAATCGGGGTTGCTTCCGGTTCCAGCGTCTCGGTACACTTTGATTCCATGATCTCCAAGATCATTGTGTGGGCCGCCGACAGAACTTCGGCTATCCAGAAACTCAATTACGTCCTCAAAAACACCGTGTGTTTAGGCCTCACTACGAACCAACTCTTCCTTCAGCGCATACTGGCACATCCCAACTTCCAGCAGCCCGGCTACACGACGGCGTTTATTGAAGCTTACGAGGGCGACCTTCTCCAGCCTGTCAGTATTGACTACCTCAGAGGCCCAATGATGATGGCGGCGGTCCTATATAACCGTCAGCTTGGTAGTACGACGAAGACTACAGGTTCCGGAGTCTTCCGCAGCATACCCGCAGGGTTCCGAAACCAGCCTAAAGATGGAAAGACCGGTGCTCTCGAGTTTGTTGAATGCCAACTACAGCTTCTAGGTCATAATGCAGCCCAAGAACTCGCCGTTACTCGGGTTGGACATGACGAGTTCGAGGTCTCGCCCTTGCCAAGGGATTTCACACTCACGGCTGCCCAGAAACGGGTGCTATTCAATAAACGCGGCGGCATCTTGACGAGACGCTTTTATAATGCAGCGGCGACCGAAGCGTCTTCTAGATTCAAGGCCTGGTTATTACAATCCGGCACGAGGAACGCATTTCCCCCCGGATGCGGTAGTGAATTACATCTACGGCTGGACAATGAGAGACACAAATTTTACGGCTCCGTGCTCAGCGTCAGTGACTACAGGCGAGAAATATCCATTTACTCGCCGAATCTTGGGCTCAGTAGCAATTACATTGTCTCTGATGCGTTGAGCTGGGCGGGAATGTTTAAGGAAGCTAAACAGGAAGGCGGGTCTTCGGGTGAGTCGTTTCAACAACATAGCGTATCGCATCGGGAATCAACCCATAATAGCCTGCTAATAATGGCAATAGATGTGCAACGAAAACATCTCTCACCTATGCCCTGCCATATTCTTCAAGTCCTCGCCAAGAACGGAAGCACAGTAAAGAGAGGTGACGGCCTCCTCGTCATCGAGAGTATGAAGACGGAGATCCGGATCAACGCAGAGGCAGCTGGTGTCGTTCGCATGCAAGTGGACCAGGGGGCAAAGATTAGCGAGGGAGTGGTAATGTGTGAGGTCCTAGTACCCGATGAAGAAGAGGGAGCGGAGGGGCCGGGAAGTGGGGACTGAGCTTTAGGAGTCAAACAGAATCATGGAGTACCTCCTACCTCCGTATTGGATGGATCGTATGGTCCGATGTTACTCCTTTCCAAACGATGAATCCGTCTGACCACTTTTTTGGGCTTCGTTGACTGCCGAGGTTGATTGTCCATGACATGTGCGGCATTACTAAGCAATCTGTTCCCTTTCCCCGCATTTTAGCGCAGATCCCTCCATCCTCAGTTGCTCCGCTGGCAGGGGATGACCCCACACTCATTGATGTACCACAATGATCTATCCCAAATGCAGCTAGAAGACTGGGGCTGGAGAGAAGGGAAGGGGTTGGTCGGGTCTGGGGACTGCGGTCTGGAAATGTGAGAAATGGTATTGGAAGATGAGCAATGCCATTTTCCCTCGAGCAATTCCTACTGAAATCCGCTACCCATTCCCCCCTTTAAACCAGGTTACAGAGTGAGTTTCGCAGCCCATATTGAACATGCAATCCGGAAGAGTAAGAAAGCCGCACAATCATCAGTCGCGTGGACATGGTCGAAAAGTTAGAGCTTCCATTGCCTGTAGTGTGTGCCGAGCTCGCAAGGTGAGGTGCAATGTAGCTGCTGATGGACCTCCTTGCACCAACTGTCGCCTTGACGGCATAGATTGCACAGTCCCTAATGACAACAAGGACCCGAAGTAGGTGAAAGCTGGTTGATATGTGCATGGCTGTATGCAGCTGCTTGTTGGGTCCAGCGCTGATCTTCTGTTTGGAAATTAGGAAGAGCACCATAACAGCGTCGGTCCAGACACCTCGCTACAATAACCACAACTATATTGATATCAACTCACCGCTTTTGCAAATTACCTCAACACCGTTGTTAGCACGCCTAAGGCCTGGATCTAATTGTGTCGAGGCTGGCTCAATTCGAGCAGTCACCCAGCCGCCTGTCCATCCCTCCCTGGACCAAATACCTTCCGATGAACAACTTCGGCGAGAGAGTTCTGGTGTTGGCCCAATTCAAGATATCGAGTTGGACCCAGTAATCCTGGAGGACTTGAATCATGAAGAGCAACAGCAACCCCCACAGAGCACCGGATGGAGGAAATACGACTGGAACAACCTGCCGAGCTTCATAGAACCCATCTCTACCCCATTACCTCAAGCAACAGCCGACTATTTAGCAGCAAACGAGGCCTTCTCCTTTCCGGCTAGCGATGCTACTAGGTCTGCCCTTCTTAAAGGATTCATTCGATTCGTGTATCCTCTTTATCCAATGTTTGACCTGGCCGATTTGGAAGCACTTGCTTGTAATTCCCCCATAGATGGGCTTCGAACGCAGTTCACAGTCCTGACGTTCCAGGCGATGCTCCTTGCAGCTATTCCTGTATATTGCGCTACCTGACCTATGACGTTGCAAGAGTATATTGCTAACATCTGAGCTAGTTTGTGGACGATTCTACCTGCCGAAGCCTAGGTTTCGGCTCCCACGTGGAGGGCCGCGCTTCATTATACAGACGCACAAAACTCCTTTACGATGCTGACGTGGCGGACAGCGTCGCGTCTGTAGCCCAGTGTCTGATCTTCCTATCTTTATGGAGCGAAGGGGGAACAGCCCAGAGGGATGCATGGTATTGGGCAAACTGCTTAACATCCCTCATTGAGAAGACGGAGCCTTGGAGAAACATAGGTTGGTCCTCTACTGCGACGATGTCGCCTATTTTGTGGTGGTGTTGTCTCGCCCGAGAGACACATGTCGCTCTCGTGCTGCGGCGGCCACCAAGGATGTTCAGACTGCATAAATACGTGCCATGCAGCATCCTGCAAGATTATCCCACCGTCATTGGAGATAAAACTTCGAATGGTGATCCGTTGTTAAGGATGAGGGCGGCCTCTTGTCTGACTCTGACCGCTCGTCTCGTGACGATAATTGCCCAGATTCTCCATAACGACTTTGCCGACATGCCTGGAACCTCCGATCAAAAGAACGCTGTCTTCGAGTCATGCGAGCGAGAATTAATCGACTGGTCTCGAGAGTTCCTGGGCACCTTCCCAGCTACGAAGGAAAGGGCGTACAGGTCAAACTGTGAAACCGGACCTTTTTTCATCGTTTCGCTCTTGATGCACGATACAGCCATCAATGCCCTCTATTTGCCGCGGGTGCTTAAATCTCACCCGACTCACAGCGCTTCGACCTACAAGATCCCCCAGTATAAGGAGAAGATGAGGAGGGCAGCTACTCGTACAGCTGTCCTCATAACTGAGGCCTTCGAATCCGAATGGAAAGAGACCATACCTACTCAATTGTAAGTCTAAAGCCAGGCTACCCGGGCTACAGCTTTTCTCCCTACAGGCGGTTGGAACCGGCAAGCTAACAGCTATGTCCCAAGCTTCACGGCCGTGATTTCTGCACTGCCCGTGCACATCATCGGCGTTAATTCTAAGAATATGGAGGTGTCTATGGTCAGTCGACAATGCATCGGAACTTGTATCAAACTCCTTCATCGCGTGCAGTCCACGTATGGCATGGCTCGCCACCTACGGAAAGACGTCTTAAACACATTGTCAAGGATGAAAGTTGCGCCGCGCTCGTCGAGCGGGTCAAACCCCTCTACAGCCGGCAGCGACATGAATTCGTCCGAAGAGTTTGCAAGGTATGCACTGGTACTGGAAAATGAACATTTCTTTACGGATATAGGCGACCCCTTCAACGATGGTTGTTGGGAATCCTCCCCGAGGTCAACGGTGGCACGTGACAACGTACGTGAGCACGCAGATATCCTTAGGCAGGATTCCTTTCCCAGGCAACTTCTGTACGAGGGTGGCCAGATGTCCGTGGATGATGCGTTGCCCACTTGGGGAACGGACCTCCTCACAGGAGGCGAGCTGGGAGGAACGTCGCAAGACTTTCAGGGCTGGTTTGATGAAATAGCTCTAGCGACGCAGCAACTTTCACCCATGTCCCAATAAATTATTAAACGGTTTGGTTTGTTTTAACATTTTATATGTAATTTCTTCGTAGTATGTCCAAGATTCGGCAAGATTTATTGGATCAACAATTCTTTGACTTTCGCAGTCTGTCCGACTCATTTGATGATATTCATTGCTGACTTGCATTGTCCGAGCTCACCCAATAGGAGGCCACACCTCGGTACCATTTAAGGGCGACTGTGCATGAGACAAACCTCGACGTCGCAAAGTGACCCAATGCAATTTGCATAAATCCACAGCTTTCAACGGCCGTTGCACGCATTCATATTTCCTCTGGTGATTCAACACCGTATCTTGTCTTTAACTCTGTCGACAAATTCCTTACGATCATGTCACCCTCCTCGGCCGCGAGGGCGACCGACTGGCTGCCTGACACAACTCTCCAGCCCATCCCCTCAAAAGAGTATCGTGTCCACCGAAGACATGCGGCAGTGAAGATCGAGCTCACACGGCCTGAAAATCGCAATGCATTGACTTCGTCGATGGTGGAAGAGCTCAAGAGCCTGTACGAACGGATCGCGCGGGACGAATCTATCTTCAGAATCTATCTGACTAGCAAAGGGAAGACATTCTGTGCTGGTATGGATCTGGGAGCATCCGGCTCCGCCACCTTAGAAAACGAGAAGCAGCACGTCTACGCACTAGAGAAATTCCAGAGTCTTCTCCATGCCATCGCAGGGGCTCCTCAAGTGACTATTGCATTGATCAACGGTCCTTGCTATGGTGGCGGAAACGGCCTCGCATTCGCCAACGACATACGCGTTTCTACAAGAGAAGCGACTTTCAACTTGACGGAGGTTCGCCTGGGCCTTTCGCCATGCGCCATATCACCTGTTCTTGCCCGGGAATGGGGGATCCCGCTGTTCCGATCAGCGATGCTGACTGGCATGCCAGTGACTGCCGCAAAGCTTCATGGTACCGGGGCGATATACACCCTCGCGGAAGATGATGAGAAGCTGCAGGGCCAGGAATTCCGAAAGCTGGAGGATGCACTGCAAGCATGTGCGCCCCGGGCTTCGGCTATGTCGAAAGAACTTGCGGAGGTGGCGTGGTCCAACCCGGGTGGAGCGACGCAAAATGAGTTAGTGAAGAAGAGGTATTTGGAAATGATGCGGCCGTCAAGAGAGGCGAAGTTTGGTATTGACCAGTTTAGGAAGGGGGTTAGGGAGGTGGACTGGGCGAGCCTGTATAAGGGGAACGACTCTCGACTGTAGCCTTTACTCTTTAATCCTCCACTTTCACGTTTATTTTTGTTTCATTTTTGCTTTTTATGCCGTAGATCAGCAAATTACTTGAGCTTTGGTTGAACGATACTTGATGTATAATAGTAACTTGGGAGAAATTGGGGTTTCATGAAAGCATGTCAAGGCAAGAGCGAGAATTGGGAAAAGGAAACCCAGTATATTAAGTGTAAGAATATTCAGAGGTAAGGAGCTCTACAACGGATTGGATTCCTCCAGAAAAATGAGAAGTATCTACTCCGTTTCATTACATTCGTGACGCACCGCGGCTGGCGTTTGCCTTCTTCCGCTGCTGTTCCTCCTCGAAAAGAAGTAGTGCATCACTACATTCCTTGTGTGCCAACCTCTCTACCAGGCAGTCATACTCTCTTGCGTTAGCCGCTAAAAGCTCTGCTTCCCGATTACCGCTGGCGAGCTTCTTGGACGCCGCCAAGGCGATGGGGGGATAACTAGCGATTCTCCTGGCAATCTCCAAAATCTGATCCATGAATGAAGGAGCTGGAAGGATCTTGGTGATGAGACCGGCTGTACATAGCTCTGTCGCGGACATACGGTCACCAGCGATTAATAGAGCCGATGCTTTCTGGTGTCCCATGATAGAGGAGAAGGTGACGCTGGAGCACCCTTCGGGGCAAAGCGCCCATTTGCTGAACGGTGTAAAGAAGTAGGCATCCGGGACGGAGTAGACGAGGTCGTAGAGCGCGAGGGAGGTCGTTCCATAGCCGACAGCTGGGCCGTTGACAGCTGCGATGAGGACTTTGGGGCATGTAATGAGGATTTCATTCAGCTCTTTAAAATTACCCAAGACTTCCTCAAGGTCGTATTGAGCATTGTCGTTTCCCATGTCCCTCCCTGCAATCCAATGGTGAGCTAGCTACCCGGAGTATGGACTCATCAAACGTGGAATATACCTGTCGTGAAGAATTTGCCGGTTCCTGTTTGGACGATAACTCGAACGGCAGGATTCGCTACGGCCCATTTCATCGCGTTGAGATAGGACTGTCATGGTGAGTTAGGCAGATAATTATTATCATGAGCATTTGAGAACATCGACGCGGGCAGTGATTCTTCCATTACCGTGAGCATGGTAGGGTGCAATGAGTTTCCGGTCTTTGGCCGGTCGTAGGCCAGGATGGCCACAGCGCCGTCGAGGCGGGCAGAGAAACCGTTGAGCTGAGGGATCGGGTGGGACATTGTGACCATGGATTTTCGTGTATTATTATTATGTGGATTGTGGAGAGAGGGAGGGCGTTACGGGGAGCAAGGAATAGAGAAATTTAGTTTTCTTTCACCAGCCACGTCAAAGCGATACGATTGTCTGTTCAATAAAAGGATGTCACCCTTGTACGTTCGCACCTGACCTCGGGTTTCTGGAGCTGATTGAGACGCAATGCCATGTCAGCTTCAAATGCGTCTCAACTCGGACTCCAGTCACCGAGGAAGGATGATTTCACCGATTAATAGGACGAAGGTGCTGGAGAATCCACTCCATGCCCGCGAATCAGAATACAACCCTCGGGACACCCCCGCATTGGGGTGAGGTAAGCTTATTATGCAGTCATTGTCTTCACTAAATGCTACCTGCACCTTGGACTTGTCTGATCTGCGATGCCATCTCAATCCTCCAATCATACTCGTTACCGAGGTATCCCAATTGTGACCTTGCTCGACATTCTTCTCCACAACATTCCAAGGCGGTCCTCGTGTCGAGTGGTCCCAGAAAGCAGGTTCGGAGCCGCACGTACCCAACGAGGGTTTAATTACTCGAATAAAACAGGTATTACACCCACTTTTCCGGCCCGGTACCAACGCAGGACCATGGCATCGTCGCCACCGACCGGCACACCAGCAGAAGTAGCTGGGAGCGTCGCATCGTATTTCAAGTTTGATAGCCGGTTGGACTATTACATGCAGCTAGCCGAGGAATCCGGCCTAGCAGATGATGCTTCTAGTCAGGATGGCGAACATCAAGCTCGGGATACAGAGATGGGGGAGCCGGCTCCTCCCGTCGGCTCGGGTCTTCCACTGTCGGCTACTCACCCCGGTGTTACAGTCCATGAAGGAGCGCCAGCAACGTCGCCGATAACCCACAGCCCCATGAGCACACCGAGACTGGTGTCGCCACCGGCAAGGGCAACTCCCACTCTAACCAGTCGAGAGGGAGCATTCCAAATTACACCCGATGGACAAAGAAGTTATTTTGGACCAACAAGTTACCTCCATCTTCTCCATGGCTCCTCCAATCTCTGGAATCGTCTCGTGAAACGAGCCCGGACCTCATCCCTAAACAGCAACCGATTTTTGATGCCTCCAGAAAAGCACGCATTAGAAAGCCATCTGGTTAAATGCTTTTTTACTTGGGATAACCTGTTCCTGGCCTCGTTCGATAGTAACTTATACCTTCGAGATAAAGCACGATATGAATCTGGCCAAGATACTTGTCTCTATTCACCCGCCCTCGGTTACGCCATGTAAGCTGCCTCTGGCCTTCTTCTTCACCCGAAGGAAATATATCATCCTGTACACGCTGCACCTTCTGACCTACGACTTCGTAGACTTGCTGTAGGACAATTATATTCGACGGAGACAGATGCAAACGCGGCGGATGACGTTCCAGATGATTTTAGCTCTCGAGCGAGACATCTGCTTCACGCCGAACTCGATTCCCCGTCCGTTAGTACTGTGTTGGCGCTTATAATCCTGTGCTCGTTTAGTGCAGCTGAGGCCCTTGATGATCAAGGTAAGTCGATACTTAGTTTTCAGCGAATTGTCAGAATGTAAACTGATGTGCATGCGTAGGCTGGTTCTACTCGGGTGCGTGACTAATATCTGCAAAGCTATTTTCTCTAACCTGGCATATTTAGGTACGGCTCTGCGGTTAATATCTGGTCTTCGATTGGATCAAGAAGACACTCTGTTTCATCCAAATGAAGAAAGAAAGACATTAAGAAGTCTCCAGCGAGACATAGTCAAGGGCGCTATCTGTCTTGACACGTATGTTCAAGGATTTCTAGAATTCGCTGCTACGAAGAACCGAACTGAGGGAAGTGTTGTGTAGCATTTGGCGTAGTTGGTGTGGAAGAGTTTCGGATTTGACCTCTCCGAATCTACCGCCCGGCTTGCTTGAGGAGGTCGGCACTATCGGCTTTCGAGAGCCCCAACCAACTGCAGAGTCACGCTTCATCGCACTACAACTAATCCACCGTGATCTTCTTTCACAAGAGTTAGTTGCTTGTCACTAAAACATGACACAAGTTACCTGACTGATCCCGGTCTAGGATGATAGCCGGAGGACGCCTAGATCAAATACGATTGGCGCTTGAGCGATGGAAGTCGTCTTGTCCGGAACATACCAACGAAGAGGAGCCACGAGCAGCGGCGCTTATTATTCAGTCCCTGTAAAATGCCATTCCAATCTACAACCCACGCCTGCTTCCTATAACTGACCCTCGTTAGAATGCATTATCATGGTATCCTTATTCAGCTCAATCGACTCTGGCCGCCGAATTTCGCGCCTAGTCAAACCTCCGGGGAGGTGGCTATGTCCAGTGCCTCACTGGCGAAATGTGTTGAGTCTGCCAAGGAAATTTCTCGCCTCCAGCAACTCTTCAAACAGACATATGGTCTTCGGAGACTACAACCCCTATCTATTCATCCGATGTTAGCAGCAAGTTTACTTAATGTGCATATTTTCATCGAGGCGCCAATGCAATCGAGAGAAGGTAGGCAAGCAAGGCAGAATGTTCTTCGTTCAATCCAGGTGTTCGGCGAGGCTGCGGAGACTTTAAACGTTGGATCTCGGGCGCTAGAGATTGTCATGGCTGTCCAGCATGAGTGGCAACATATTAGAGACAGCGTGAGAGATTGAATTTCGGAATTAGGCAGGAGGGTTTAGCCGGCTATTAGGTGGTCCTATCCATTATGTCTCCTTTTCAGGTTGAAGGACTGCTGGGGCCTATACGCGGCGTCAATGGAAGTACTATGTATTACAAGGAACGATTCCTCTCTCGGCTTCCCGTATGTAGAGGGTAGCTGGGACTCCAGTATCGTGCTGGACGTTATCCTCAAAGACAAACCCGCTAGTCTCCTCTTTATTAAATAGAAGAACTCGTTGAGGCACAAGGGTATACTTACTTCAATATAGGACTAACCTAACTATGCAAAAACGCAAAGGCGGATGGAAATAAACGTAGTATGGATTTGATGTCGTGGGGGTTAAAATTCCTGAAACAAAATATAACATCTCTCGATTCCCAAGCTAGCTTAGCTGACGCACGACGGGACCCAACGCATGCCCGAGTTACAACTTCTGGCCCCTTGTTTCCCGGAGTTTCACGGGCAAAAGGCGCCTCAAAATCTTTCCAGTCGGGTTCTTAGGCAATACTTGCAGGTGGAAAACACCACCTCGCAACTTCTTGTAACCAGCGACCCTAGCATCCGCCCAGTTCCGAATCTCTCTCAGTAAAGCTTCTTTCTGCTCAGATGGCAGATTAACATGCCTAGGACTGAGGCTAACGTAGGCGAGGGGAACTTCTGTAACCTCGGCGTCATCGTAGACGGAGCAAACTGCGGCGTCGGTGACAGCAGGGTGCTGGAGGAGCAGATCCTCCAATTCGGAGGGTGCAACTTGAAGTCTACATAGCGGTTGTTATTATTCTCATCTTCGTCTGCGACTAATCGGTCGTCGACCTACCCTTTATACTTGATCATCTATCGCCACGCGTTGTTAGATCTAACAATAGGTTTATAAGACTTTTCTTCCCTCCACTTACCTCTTTAAATCTATCAGTAATCCATAAGTTGTCGTTCTCCATCTTGCCAATGTCTCCCGTCCTTAACCAACCGTCGTGAAACGACTGCTTCGTCGCCGCCTCGTCGTTGATATAACCCCTGCACTCGACATTTATCAGTATTATTCACCCGCTCGGATGTATCATGAATTTCATACATCATTACTTGTGGTCCGCGAATCCATAGCTCGCCTTCTTCTCCTTGAGCTACGTCCTTGAGTGTCTCTGGATGGACGAGTCTCAGTTCTCTGTTGCTTCTAGGTTAGCTTATCCTAAAGCTAAGAGGTGCTACGGGGGAGGGCTCGTAGGCTTCTTACGTTCCGGGGAGGATCCTGCCGACAGTTCCGACCTGATCTTCATCGTGCTGAAATTGATGCGAGACGCCGGGAGAACATTCCGTGAGTCCATAGCCTGGATCTTGGTCAGTATTTATTGGTAACGCAAGATGCCATGATGGGTTCGCCAAACCTTGGCAGACGCTTGCCTGAGGAAACCTCTGCTTCAACCTCCTTTGAAGCTCGGGCTATACTCCACAAGAGGTTAGTTGCAGGATACATGAGCAACAACGGCTGTGGCTTTTTACCTTCAATGGAGCCGCAGCTACAACAATCCGTTTGATTGACGCCAGGTCAAACTTCTGTGAAGCTGGGGAAGCAGAGAGCAGCAGCGCTACGGGAGGAACGATATGCATATCAGTTGCCTTCAATTCGCTCGCTCGTTCACAGTAGCGCTCGAGGTTGAATTCTCGGAGTCCGTGATAGCGGCCTCCAACCCACATGCCAGCAACGACTATGGCCCAAAATCCGTATATATGACAGTCTATGCATTGTGGGACTCAGGTCAGCATCACAGGCCACTTCCATCGAGAAAGGAACTCCACTCACAAGGTGGAAACCAAACCTCCCGCACATTGGAGGATAGGCAGTCTGGAAGCGCGAGGCGTAGTTGATGTGCATTCACGATGAGATTGAAATGAGAGAGTTTGACGCCCTTCATCTTCCCCGTTGTTCCAGAAGAAAAGCAGACCGCACTTAACACATCTCTACCACTCTTGCCGGCAAGGTCAAATGGAGGTAGACTTTCCGAGTCGCAGGAGCCGATGATATCCTCGGGAAACTGCCCCATATTAGATTAGTCTCGGAGTTCTCTCTCACCTCCTCTCGAAGACCTCTCCACTTACCTGAGGCAGACTGCCAACTCGTCCATGGGTGGTGAAGAGTTTGGGCCTGTTGGAGTTGAGAGTTTTGACGGCAGCCTGCACAGCATCTAATTTAGATACGGCTGTGGATACGACTATATGAGTCGGCTTAACCAATCCGATGACATGTTCAATATCAGACTGCGTAGCTGCCGTGTTGAGTGGACTATTAAGTATGAGGATAAGTGCTTGACTCTGAAGTTGGGAAGTGGGAGCCCGAGTATTATCTTGTCCACTTACGCAACAGCGGCCCCTGCCCACCAAATTCCGTGGACTAGTAATACGAAGTCATTCTTTACCAAATGTTAGCAATAATTTTCTTGCTTATTGTCTGGTCGGGGATCGCTACCGAATTGGGTATTAAGGCTAGGACGATGTCCCCTTCCTGTAGACCTAGTTTGGTCCTCAAACCCCAGGCGATGCGACTGGCGTCGCGGCGCAAACCGCCGTAGGTAATAAGGCCATTACCGAAATCATCACTATGGACTACGCTGTTTGCGGGAACTGCGTCTGGATTATATTGGGAGATCCACTGAGGAATTGAGAGTCGATCGAGCCCATTAAACGGCGACACGGAGGATTGGTAAGTAGTAGCCATAATGCCGCATTGATTAAAGAGACCTCTTCCTAATGGATGTTGTTGGATGATTATCTAAGTAGAGATTTGAGTTTGATGTATTGTGACGAGATCTTTTGTTGTTATACTTCTGATATATCAAGCATACCGAGGGAATGGTTGATGTCGAGCTTTGAGGATATTATCGTGTCCTACCTCGGGACGTGCGCCCAGTTAGGTAGACAATGAAGTTCCTTCTAGTCAAGGAAGATGCCCCAAAACGACGAGGATATAGAGGAGGGGTTTCGAAGACCTTCATTCCCCTCTCTACCCATACCTCGGCAGTAAAAAGGGACCCCTGCGCCTCAATTCGATATTCAATACCCCCCCTCGGAAACACCAATGCCGTCAGATGTAGATCGAGTATTACGTGATGGGCTGCCGAAACTGTATGAACTCGCCACCGAGGTAAACTGCCACACGCTGACCAGGTTCTTTTCTTCGAATATCATCATGATAAATGGTGGCATCTGCATCAACCGGGTCTCTGCCGCGGATTGAAAAATATTACCACAGCAACGTTTCATCCCATTTACCGGCGCTGCCTTCTTGTCCACCATACCCTACCTTACACTCGAAAAGGAGCGACATTGCCCCCTCAACCCCTCACACCATGACACGAGATCCGAAGCTCGATCTGAACGTGAAGATCCCGTGGTCTGAGCCCGCCTGGTACCGGACAGGCAAGTCTATCTATTTTACCCAGTCTCACCGCCGTCTGCGAGACAGCATACGCAAATACATCGATGAGAACATCCTCCCATTTGCGCTGGATTGGGAAGAAAAGGGTGAGGCCCCCGACGAAGCAGCCTTGAATTTTTGTCGGTCTGGAATTCCATTCGAAGATGTGCCTGGGAAATATCGGCCTGGTGATACTCCTCAGATCGCAGGAATCCCCACCGACGAATGGGATGCCTTCCACCTCCTAGTTGCAACCGATGAAACGGCACGAATCGAAGGTGGTGTTGCCATTGCCCTGGCCGGAGCGTCCGTAATTGGTGCTCCTCCTGTAATCAACTACGGAACCGAGGAGCAAAAGGAGAAATGGCTACCGGGACTATTTACGAGAAGGACGAACTTTTGCCTAGGCGTAACGGAACCAGGTGGTGGTTCTGACGTCGCAGGCATTCAAACGACCGCGGAGAAAACCCCGGATGGCAAGTTTTACATTGTGAATGGCGCCAAGAAGTGGATCACCGGCGCTCCATGGGCTACGCATATGACGACGGCTGTCCGGACTGGTGGTCCAGGGATGAAGGGGATCACCGTGTTGGTTATTCCGCTCGACAGCCCCGGAATTGATATTCGGAAGATCCACAACAGCGGGCAGAATGCCGGCGGGTCCAGCTTTGTTGATCTTGAGAATGTCAGAGTACCAGTCGAGAACAGGATTGGCAAGGAGAATGAAGGATTCGGAATCATCATGAGAAATTTCAACAAAGAGAGATACGTTCTAGCCATCCAATGTAACCGAAAGAGCAGGACATGCCTTTCAATGGCATTCTCGTACTCCCTGGACCGTACGACATTTGGGAAGCCGCTTATGCACAACCAAGTGATTAGGCGTAAATTCTCCGAACTTGCCTACAGAGTCGAGTCTCATTGGGCGTTCTTGGAGCAGATTGCCTTCCAGGTCAACTCGTCGCCCCTGGGATGGCAGTCTCCGGACATCGCTAGCCAGATCGCACTGGCAAAGGTGCAAGGAGGACAGATGGTCGAGTTAGCGGCAAGAGAGGCTCAACAAGTTTTTGGCGGTGCTGGATATCAAAAGGGAGGGCGAGGAGCCACAGTGGAGCAGATAAGCCGTGATTTGCGAATGCTGGTACGTAGCGGTTAACTTCTCTTGAAGTCTGGTGCTAACAATGACGTAAATTAGGTTGTCGGCGGTGGGAGTGAGGAGATTCTCTCCGACCTCGCAGTAAGACAGGAATTGTCTATGTATCAAGCCGGTTCGAAATTATAATTAGCACAGTTCCTGTTATGATTGGGACCTCCCCGCCTGGAGTGTGTATCTGAATTCGGGCTCGGCAGAATACCTAGGATTAATATCTAATCTACTCTCGGCTGCGTCAATGTCTTCAGGTCATACTCCACCCGATACCCGATATTATTAACACTGCTAATAGCAATTAGTGAGAGGCGAGGTGCTTACCCACAGCTTGCTGGGTGTGAGGGTCAATACGACATCCTACGATTCCCGGCAAGTTAGTTGGATCGTTACACATAAGACCTGATTACATATTATCGGATTTAGGGCTTCCCAATACATATTTGAACTGGATTCTGGAGCTGTGCCGATGATGCTTCTGGGAAAATAGGGGTGTTCGCAGGAGTGATGGTGCCATTTCAATCTAGATTCATAGGATTCAAAACACCAACTTTGAGTCTCTGGCCCTTGGATCTAACGTGTCAACCTTGCTAGTGGGCGGATTAGGCTGACTGCCAATTTGTCCAATATCGGTTGACATCGTCACCGATCCTCCCACTCTCCTGATTGAGTAGTTGGCCGGTCCCTCGAATCTGTGCCGCAAAGGCGCACCGTCGGACATCCCTTCACCTTACATCCTCTCGGACTCAGGCTCGTTCAAGGGGTGAATTTCTCTATGTCGATTATGGTCTTGCTCGTGGGCTCGGTCTTCTGCTTCTCTAAGGCGCGGTTGATTAGGATGCGCACGCGGAGGATGATATAGGAAGGGATAGAATCATAAACATCACTAGAAAGAGGGTAAGAGAGAGTGCTTTTCCTTCCTCTTTCTACGATTTACTAATCTATGACCAGAGCGTAGATAAAAACTATAAAAACGAAGCTCTCGCTCGTCTTTCGGCTGGTTCCTTGACTTGCGACCCTCATCTTCAGTATCTCTACAGAGCTATCTTCATCCTCAGTACATCGATCTCCCCATTATAAGTTATTTCTTCAATATGAAATTCTATACTATCACCGCTTTCCTTGCTACGGCCTGCAGTGCCCTTCCTCAAGTTAACGAGAACGTTAACAGCAGTCTCGCTGCACTTGAACCCCGTCAGTCTACTTGCATCATCAGGCAGGCTCTCGGCTGCTGGTGGTGCCAGATCGGTGACGAGTACTGCTATGTCACTTCGGAGGAGGTAAAAGTCCCTTCACCGGTATCTCTATTCAGTATCTTCCTTAAATAACCTCTCATTTGTGCCGTGACTTATTAGTGCCGTCCACCTCCTGGTGCGCTCTTGGCCCAGGACGTTATCTCAAGCGCTTCGTCGTTGTCTACGGTGCCGAAATTCGTACAACAAAACTCGGACTGCAAGGACTCCTACACTGGAGGTTGCGGCACCTGTGGCGGTTGCTCGGTTGCCATCATGGGGGTGAGTGTATCTTGGACATCTCCCAATTATACATGTGCCGCTCATTGGCTCCGCAACGTGTGTTATCAACTTTGCTAACAAATGGTTCTCGCGATAGTGCTGTCGTGGAATTGGCAACACGAAGTGTGGCTAGGGAGGAGGACTATTCCTTACTCACCCTCAAATAACGCCGTGTACTAAATCGCCGAATAAAGTCGAGAAAAATATGCAATCGAGAGAGATAGTCTCCTCGACACCTATGAAATGCAACGTACACGATATTGCCTAATATAGTATATTCTCTAACAAGGTTTCCACAAGAAAGCTCCTCTAGTAATAAGACGGCCCAGCGTAACTGACCCGAACACTACATCAATTGATATAAAATGGAATAGAGAGTAAGCTGATATAGGTAGGCCATTAGTTATGAGATTGAGTAATCTCAGAGCAAAGCCTTCATCTTACCACCTCATCTATAGAATACAATCGAGAGTAATACAGAGAATCTATGGCAGACATTCTCAAATTCATCCAAGTCTTGAAGATGCAGGCGGGCTCGTTTGCCCCCTACCCTACTTACATCAAGAACTAAACTGAGGCTCGGATTAGCGTGCAGGTGACGCTGACGATATGTTCGATCCTGTTTTGTGACCCAGAAATCTTACTCTCTCTCATTTAGATATTAGTACTACTTGCTAGTAAAGACTCTGCTGCCAACCTCAAAGCCGCCGAAGCTGACAAGAAAATTGCCGAAGGTGCAGGACGCGACAGTTCTTCGACGAAGACCATCGCTGTCTCGATGTTCCTTCTCCCTTTCACTTTCTGGGCGTCCTTCGCTCTACTAATTTTGGAAGGGGAATACTAAAATAATTCCGGACAGGCGGCTTCAGACTCTACTTGGTCGTGACGATTCCAACAGTAGAGGTAGCCCTGGCTTGAGGTCTAATCACATAGAGACAGTAGCAAAAAGGATAGCCTTGCACCATCTCACATACGATACGCATAAGTAGTAGGAGGTTTCCGTTCCGAGGCTGGGATGCTAGTAAAGCTTGTTCAAGTATTTAGAAAGTCCTAGAGCCGCAGAGGTAGAGAACGTTTTATCCGAGCTTAAAATGGGCAACGACCGATCGAGAGGATGGCCGAGGATCATATATCCGCTATTGGAGTAAATACCAGGGCGAGGAGTGTACTAGTCGTATGAGAATATGCATTCCGCAAGCCGGCGACGGCCTTTGCCACGAGCATCAGGGAAACAGTTCCTTCTAAACATGCCCTGACTCTCCGCCGTTGATTTCTACATTTCCGTCTTGTATTTACTATCCGAGCCTGTATAAAGGGTGTAAACACCAATCTTTTTAGAGCACCAAGCCCCAATATTCTTTGCCTTAACCTCGCCGATTTAACCATCCAAAATAGGTACGTCATCCCGAAATACTCTCGCCACAGCGCGGCCATCGTCGTCGATCCATGCACGAAACATTCCGCCTGTGTTAAAGTCTTCTATAATCTCTCCTCTAGCCTCAACAACATTTCCCGCCGGGTCTCGAACGACAGAACAGCCGATACCAATCATACCACCCTGGCCTTCTCCTGTGATACCCCATCGATGACCTGCGCTCCTCTCCAGCTCGCCCCAAGGACCAGCCACTCTATTGACTGCGTCGGCTGCGGATACACCGGAGTATCGTGCAATGGCTGAAGCTGTGCGCGCAGCAGCTACGCGAATGAACGAATCGCCATTACCAGTGCCCGACACCGCTATAGAGCGTGTTGTAATAAGGCGGGAGCTGTCGTCATTTCCTCGAGGGACAGGGGTGTACATGAACGGCGTGGGCAGACAGTCAGCCATGAGACCCTTTAGCGACTGTGAAAGTGCGACAAGAGGTCCATGAGCTGCCTGCGTTCTTTCCGCCCACATATCTCTCGCTGAGCCTTGTTCATCTATCCACTCTTCGGCCCAGAAGCCGGCTCCTACCATGGGTGTGTCGCCAATCCTTCCTGTCAGCTTATTCGTCATGCCACCCGTACTCGTAGCCGCGCAGACTATGCCGTCGGCATCGAGTGCCACCGCACCCACTGTCCCCTGAGGCAAGTAGCTATCACAGCTCCATGTAGCATCAGCGGCTTTACCATTTCTCTCGTCTTCCAGGGCGCGCAAGTGTTCATCCCATCGGGTCTGTGTGAAGAAGTACTCGGGCTCCACTAGAGGTAATTGATACCTCTCGGCGAGGATCTCTGCCGTTCGACCATGGATAAGGGAATGGCCTTGCGCTGACGGGACATCAAGCTGGGGCCCATCTGTTCTACGCATCGCACTAAGATCCGCATCACCGTGCTCAAGGATCGCTCGAGCAAGCAATATTGGGTTTCGCACGCGCCGTAGTCCCGTCACTCCAACGCCGCACTTTGCGAAGCCGCGAGATACCATAACACTTGCCTCGAGCTCATTAATGCCGTCGCGCGTGAAGACGGAACCATGGCCGCTGTTGAAGAGAGGGTTGTCCTCGAGGAGGGTCACAGCGTACGTGGCCGTCTCGAGGGCTGAGGGGAAGTGTGGCGACGGAGAGGTCGCCTTTGACGGCGTAGTCATGTAGGTGTGTGTCTTGCTTATCTATGATACCGCATAATTATTTAGCCCTTGGCGGGGGGTCATGACGCTGCTTTAAGGTAGGATAGAGCACGCACAATACTTAGCAAGGCCTCACGGTAGAGGGCGTACTTCCCAGGTGGCACTGTGACCGGGCTAATATTCCCCGCGCCGCCATGGATAATAATGCGAGGTGAGATGGTCAGCCCTGACGGGGCCTGGCTCTTGTACTCCATATTCCTAGCCCAATGTTATGATCCCGAATATTGAATGGGAAAAGGAGAGAAGACGATAACAGTGAGGAAAGAGTCTACTTAATATTATTAGAAGGGATATTTACGTAGATAAGGCAGATAAGGCAAAAGCGGGGAAGGTCAATTTAAGTTTCTACTTACGAAGCACTTGGATTGGAGTCTGTCGTGCTAGTGGTGGGTCATGGAAACTGAAAGTTCCAGTGGGAAAAAAGACGGGACAGTACTACATGGAACGGATATACGTTGTTCCTGATCGTCGAGATGGAGTGCTCGCTTCCCTGTTTCTTTTCCTTCTCTTCACTTCCAAGTGCAACCCGTTATCCGGCTCGACTGGTTCAATCAACACCTCATATTTTTTTCCTTCACTTTAAAACAAAACCCTAGTCTTTCGGTCGTTCTTCGATCGTTTCAGCCGTCATAATGCAGTTCTTCTGTTGCCAGTTCTCATCCTACATAGTTACGATTCGACATCTTGTTTACTCTTTGTGTGGAGCGGTCTTACATCTCCAGTTGTGACATTGACCTTTTCAGCTCCTTTTCATAGGGGCTTCCATTGTGTGCTCCCGCCATTGAATGCTGTTGAGCAAGGGAATCGACGCCCACAAGTTCTCGCGGAGGCTCTGGGGCGGCTTCGAGGAAGATCTGATCGAGACAATTGACACATCTACTAGTTTCTCACAGATGCGTGACGTTGCGGTCAGGCCTACACTGATCTGCCTTGCTAGGTTTATATCAGTTTCTTTTAGTATTATAGGTTGTCGACATTGAATATCAATGCTATACAGTTCGTAATCGTGGATCTCTTCTTTCTAATGTCTAGCACCTTCAATTATTTTACGGGACAATTATTAGGCTTTTAAACTGGACTCTTAGAAGACTGGGCCCGAGCCTCGAAATCAATAGCACCAGAACCCCCATCGTACTTGCTTCGCTGATTTGCCGCCTCCGTCTCCGAAGTTTCGTTATAAGAAACTTGTATCTAAACGGCGACCATTAGGATAATCTTCACCTCAAGCACCGTAGAAAATAAACTTACGTTAGTGGTCCTGACAATACTATTGTAGGTTATTATTTCCTCCTCGCTGCCACTGGGCGAATGGCCATGGATGTCAGCGTGACCGGTCCGCTTCATGTTATCCAGGGCAATGTCATGTATGCTCCCAGTCTTAGTATGCCGCGCCCGCGATCGGGAGCCAGTTCCGTAGCCGGTGTGGGCGCCACTGGTGTTGTTGTAGCCGTAGCGTTCTCGGCTTGAATCGTTGGTAAAGAGACCAGGGAGCCATCGCCTGAAGAGAGGTCGCATTGCGGGGGCACAGGCGCAGATGATAGCTAGACAGGTCTCGACGGTACTGAGGGTGTCGCCAATACTATCTCGGGAATCGTATCCGGGCTGGATGCTGTAAAATTTCTTGCGTAGCTCGTGTACTCGAACGATGCCGATGGCCGTGACGCTATGGTTCTTAATGGTTAGTCTGCGTATTTCCCCAAGGGGCCTCTCGACAAGCAAGCTCCCGGTTAGGGAAAACAGGATAATTTTGACTCACACTCCACCAGTCATAAAAATCAAAATCACACCAAGCTTTGCAGCCAGGCGCATTTTTAAGCCCAAGAAAATCCAGAAGGGCAGAAGAAGAACGAGGAAATCGGTGACAATGGTGATGATGGCCGTGCTCACGTAAAAGGCGGGACCGTCGATTTTATAGTCAGGAATGATACTCAGATCCCAGTAGGCACGGACAGGCATCGTCTGGAATATGACGGTGAGGAAAACAGCAATCATCATGACCAAGTTGAAGATGTTGATGGCATGGATCGACCACCTGATGCTGCGGCGTTGACCTCCCAGGCGGAGCAAGAAGAACAAGATGGACGACTTGACCATGGCTAGAATGGGGTTGTAGAGGACTTGCATAATCCAGTTCCAGAACAGCACAGGTTCTAAATCATAGATGCTCTCCGGCACCTCTGATGTCGGGAAACCAATAAACTCGTATCGGAAAACTATTGGTGGTGGAAGTTAGCGTTTACCGCCTCTTCCCAGCCAAGCTCAGGACATTGTGCGGAAGTGGAGAGGGCAAAGTAAAATCTATACGAGCGAACTTACACATGTACGTCGGAACTAATAATCCTATGGAAAATACCTAAAATCGTGTGGAGAAATGATCAGCATTCATCGTCAGGGACCGTGGCCATAAATGCGTGACATTGAGCATAGTGTTTGAATTCTCTAGATTTTCCCGTACCATAGCAGCTGTGACGAAATAGTCATCTATGAGGAAATATTAGAATAGAGGCTTCATGAGCGACACCAGGGAGTCATAAAGGAGGGAGACAGAGAAAAAAAAATTAAATTAAAAACGATGGTGGAAGCGCTAACCGATGCCCACTTGCTTCGTGATAATCCTTGAGTAGATACGCAGGAGGTAGGTGACGAGAGCAAGGGAGTTAAATGTGAAGATGACGGCCATGGCTGACTGCTGGAGAGACGTCGTCGGTAGCGAGCTCACGGGCAGATAGCGACGGCTCAAGGCCGAACCATCAGTGTCGACGGACATTGTTGACTTGGAGTGTTCCTCGAAAACCCCGAGTTAAGCAAAGGAGTGGACCGAGAGCCTTACATCAGGCAGTGGGGAAATGGGGAGGGAAAGATCTGCAATGATGAAAAGCAAGGACGAGATGGGGAAGGGTGAGGGTTTTAGGCTCGAGCCGGGCGGTATGCTTAATAGCCAGGTCGAACCGATCAAGAAGGGATCAAGACAGGCAAGAAAACAGGGGGTGTGTGTGCGCGCCGACGAAGTATGTGTGTGTGCAATGCGGTCGTAGTAGTACCCTAGTGTCGAAGTAATTTTTTTTCTCCTTCCTCCCTACCCTCCACACCGGTTTCAAAGGGCTGGAATTGAAATCTAGAGCTTGGGAAAATGAAGGGGGGCAATGGAACGTTTGGGCTCAAGAGTCACCTCATTTAGACTTGGATTGGGACAAGATCCACTACCCCGGCTCGCTGGGCTTAGAGGAAGGATATGTATTACAAAACGTTTGATGGCAGCGTACTCGTACGTTCATGGTAATACATCGGCTTTTTCCTGAAATGGGCTCCCCCAGAGTTTCTCTAAACAGCTTTAGTTAGCTCCTCCCCTGCTCCCCTCCTGTCGAGGCGAGGGATTGCCTGCCTGCCTTAGTGGCTAAGAATGCTGGGGAACCCCTGACGACATATTATCAATAATGCGAAGAATAATCATGCAGTCCTGAATGACTGGTCTATTCCAAAGGGGGCAACGGATGGTTTCGCTCACTACGGAGTACGTTAATCCCCTTTTGGGGCATTTTGGGGGAGTACTTCAAGATGTCAAGATGTGTGCGTGTGTGAACCTCAGGGGATTCCTTGTACATGCATATGCCTCAGTCAAAAGAAAGAGGGGTCGTTTTACAGTGGCATCAAAGTTATTCCCTGTCGCGACATCAAAACTCGCATTGTTGTATTACTAGTTCGTTGTAGTCGTCGTTGTCGAGGGAAGCGCAAATGGCTGGACGCTAAGCTTTCCCCCGGTTAGACGAATGGTACTTTCCACGGACCGGACTTTCGTATTTTCGATAGTTTGCAATCTAACCTCTGCGCCTCCATCCCCACTAGATGTGATGGGACAGAAGGAAGACAGCTTCCGTCGCAAGGATAGCCCTGGAAGGGTGGGGAAAGGATGGTTCAACAACGCAATCGGCAATTTTATCGGGGGACTAGAGCAGTGGAGCCGCGGGGAATCTGGAGGACAACTAGTGTAGTGGAGCGTACGAAGTACTCGGAAGTGGTGTACGAAGTAGCTTGTAGCTTGGTGTACCGATTACCGAGGTAGTGCAGGCTGCCACCACCAATGGCACGCACCGCACTCTTGAGAAGCCCAACAGAGGATTCATGAAGCAGACCATTCCTGCTTTGGTGCTTGGGGCGAAATTACTCGGCGAAGCAGGCCGCGAGATTAAGGCGAATAGTAATGCCACAGGAGAAGAAAGGAGGAAGAAGCTCGGGGCAGGGAACTTGAGAGAAGTCTAGATCAGCCAAGAATAGATCCAGATTGGTCGTGCGAACGATGTCACTCTTCGAGAGCAAAGCAAAAAGAAAAAAAGATGTTGTCGAGAAATGTTGGTCGCGCGTACTTCCTTGACTCTTCTCGATGCCTTTTGGAGTCCAAAGATCGTCATATGTCTTTTGTTCCTCGCGAGTTTTCCGGGCGGGTTTTCGGAAAGACTGTAGGAGACCGGCCTTGGTAGCTTTCCTGGGGCTGAAAAGAACAACGCCTCCGACGCTTCCACCCAGTTTCGGCTTGCCGTGCCTGCGCGAGGAGGCTCGTCGTTGACGTAGGATTTTGTGCGTAAGAAGATATCGATAATGTAGCAACTAAAGAGGTAATTTAGGAGAGCGGAAATGCCAGAGTTTCATCCGGTCCTGAAAAGCTCCTGTCAGGCGTGTTTTCTTTCCGATCTTCTACACTAGACTGGCAATGACTTAGTGGATCACCACATTGTACTCTAGCGGGTCCCGTCTGCTTCCCGCCCCCTTGAAACCCCAGCTCCCAAGCTTAATCTAACAAACAGAGGAGACACCGCCCCACGCATTCCTGCAGCTCGCTGTCGTAATCATCCCAACGTGAGAGAGGCTCCTCTTTCCATCGCGGGAGATTAGGACGTAACCCTGAGCAGCTTGTAAGTTGGGAGTGGATAAGTTATGTTTCTTCGCCAAAGGATATAAAGGGTCCCCTTTCTTTTACTCTTTTATCGTTCTTTTGGTCTGTTCTGCCCACGGGTCTCGAACTTGACGATCCCCAACGTTCCTTTTCTCGGCTTGTTTATCCGGTTCTGCAAGGACAACGCCAATCCGCTCGTTTGTGGCAACCATGTCTCGCAGACTTCTTCTCCTGGCTGCTGGCCTGAAGCTCAGCTCCATAGTGGCGGGCCAGACAATTGTCGTCGATGGAACTGAAGTCGGTAAGTTGTAATTTGCCATTTGTTTGGTGGCGTCCATCCATTCAGTTCCTTTGATCTTGTTAAATTCCCCGTCGCACGTGGATCTGCACATGCTTCATGCACAGCACATTCCCGGATATTTGGGAATACAGGCATGCAACCCGGATTTTCTTGTCCCAAAACTTGTCGTTCCCGTCCCGCTAATGAAAATAAATTATTACAAGAGGCCAACGAAGATACTATCGCGCCGGCTGAAGCGGTGGTAGCGGGCGATCTCTTGCCCGAAGAATCCGTGCAGCTCACAGACGCCATCCTGGCCAACCTGACGGACCTCGCTCTCACAGACATCGGCCTCTTCGCCTTCGGCAGCGGTGATGACGTGAGCGAGATCGCTGCTACATCTAGCAAGAGCAAACGGGCGGCGGCCAAGTGCAAGACCTTCCCCGGTGACGCCTTTTGGCCACACCCGATTACTTGGGCTATCTTAGATCTGCTCACAGGTGGGCGCGTTATCAAATCCGTCCCCATTGGTGCATCGTGCTATGACGACTTTGGAGTGTACAACGCTGCCAAATGCGCGTCCATCACGGATAATTGGACCAACTCGTATCTCCAGTAAGTTGTCGCTTTTATTTTGTTTTTCATTGTCTTTTCCTCTTTTCTTCTTTTCTCCCTCTCCCTCTCCCTCTTCAAATTCGGTTCCGTTCGGTTCCGTTCGGTTCCCCGAGGTCCTTCCTCTTGTCGCTTTTATCCCGATCCTTGCTTCGACCCTTGATCCCTCTCCCCTGATCCAATCCAATTTCCGTACATCATCACCGTCCTTTCGACTTTTCCCCACGTGTCCAAGGTCCGCACTTTTCTTTGCGAATCGGCTCCCTCGATACAACCTTGCCCGCATGAACGCACTGACTAACATGCTACCTCCGACATTAGCGAGGCGGACCCGACTTCAGTCATGTCACCCCTGTACCAAGGGCTGACCTGCATGCCAACCTCCGACGAGAATGGGGCCTGCACCCTTGGCGGTTTCCCGTCCTACGTCGTCAAGGCGAACAACGTCGCTCACATCCAGCTGGCTGTCAACTTAGCCCGCAACTTGAACTTGCGTCTCGTCGTGAAGAACACCGGCCACGATTTCAATGGTCGTTCCGTTGGCGCCGGTGCCCTTTCCGTCTGGACTAGCGAGTTCAAGAGCATTGACTTCATTAAGAAGTACAAGTCCAAGTCCTACTCCGGTCCTGCGCTCAAGGTTGGTGCGGGTGTTATTGGTATTGAGCTCTACACTGCTGCTGAAAAGTATGGCGTGACTGCTGTCGGCGGTGAGGGCATGTCTGTTGGCTTTGCTGGCGGCTTCATTGCAGGTGGCGGTCACTCTCCTATGTCTCCCATGTACGGTATTGCGGCCGACCATATCCTGAGCATCGACGTCGTCCTACCCGATGGCCGCTACATCACCGCTAGCGAGACGAAAAACACGGAGATCTTCTGGGCCATGCGAGGCGGCGGTGGCAGTACCTTCGGCGTCGCGACCTCGTACACCGTCAAGGCCTTCCCCAAGCTTGACGTCGTCTCGATCGCCAAGTTCTCTTTCGCGACCAGCACCACCGTTAGCTACGAGACCTTCTGGGAGGGCGTCCGCGCCTACTGGGAGTCCATCCCCACGTACAACGCCAAGTCCAACTACGAATACTGGAATATCTGGCACACCGGCCCCGGTGCCAACGATGTCACTTTCACCATGCTCCCTTGGTGGGCTCCCGGCATGACAGTCGCCCAGCTCCAGGATCTTCTCTCTCCACTTCTGACGAAACTTGCTGCGCTCGGCATCAATGTCACCCCCGAGTACTCTGAGCACGACAGTTTCTACAAGGCCTGGTCCGCCGGCTTCCCCCAAGAACTCGTTGGTGGTACCGCCGCCAAAACTGCGGCCCGTCTTTTCCCTACGTAAGTCTTTTTTTCCTCGCGCGGAACTAGGTCAGAAGGCAACACTCTATCTAACGCACTTCTCTCAGCGAGAATTTTGTCGACGCCACCAAGTTCAACACAACCGTAAATGCCATCAAGTCCGTCGTCAACCGCGGTGGGCAAGTGATTGGCTTCGGCATCACCGGCGGCCCTGGTCCCTTCCCCGACAACGCTGTGAACCCTGCCTGGCGCGACACTGCCATGTTCGCCATCGCGGTGCGCAATTGGGAAGAGGGCCTCCCTCTCTCCGACGTAGCCCAGCTCAGCGCCGACATGACCAAGAACTGGATGCAGCCCTGGCGCGACGCGGCCCCCAACTCGGGTGCCTACGCCAGCGAGAGCGACGTGACGGAACCCAACTTCAAGCAGTCATTCTATGGCACGCAAAAGTACGCGAGGCTCCTGGCGCTCAAAAAGAAGATTGACCCTACGGGTCTCTTCTACGCCAACTTGGCTGTTGGCAGCGATGAGTGGTACATTGAGGGCCAGTATCCTGGTCTCCCTACCCAGAACGGCCGTCTCTGCCGTGTCTAACATTACTCAGCTTTATATAAGCCCCCCTTCGCGGGTTTGTTCAAATATATAGAGATTTATTATAATATATAAAATATATAAGC
>SJVG01000286.1:0-41531 GCA_034774675.1 Scedosporium minutisporum
CCCTCAGGCTCTTCCCAACAGACTGCCCCCTCTTTTCCGTTCCTTCCTCATTTTCAGGCTATCGTCGTTTTCGTTTCTAGTAGGTGTCAAATGCGCCGGAGATCACTAACGCGATTTAGTTGCTGCAGCGCCTAGGTCTCGCAGGCAAGTTGGTCTGTCATGAAGTGTATCAACGCTATCTACTTCGTAGATTCTGCACTACTGTACCTCGGTGGAGCCTGTCTATGGGGTAAGACGCCAAAGGTCGATGATCCGCTGCTTCATACGCCTTTTTAGGGCAGCTCCAATGATTAGACGGGGTCTTGTGTCTGGAGAGCTGGGAAATTGGCATTTTGATCCTACAACTGGAGCTGCAGCCGGGCGATCAACTTCTGCTGTCCGGAAGGGGCCAAGGCCAACACACATCGCGCATCACGCACCAGAGCGGCGGCATGTTCGCAATACTGACCTATCCTAGCACGTAAGAGATGATTGTAGGCCTGGTCCTCACGCACAGCGTACAGCTTAAATTCTTCTTACATATACATCAACCGCTTTTTGAGCCCGTTCCTTCTAGAACGACACAGCACATATATCCATAAAGGTGCATGCAGGATGCGCGTTATATACGACGAAAATCGTGCGTTTAGGCCTTGGGCGTTGTCAGACATATTCGGCCGCCCTCTTCCCATTCGATGGAAGATGTTGCTCACGCGACCAATCACCCTGCTGTCTGAACCGAGAGTGAGAAAAAAGAATCTTAAAACCGAATAAGGGTTATAAAAATGAATTGTGAGGGCCAAGAGAAGGGGATCGTCGGACGGGTTGATCAAGGGCAGAGCCTTTATCGACATCAGTCGAATATTCGGTGTAGCAGAATACGCGGATACTTGTACTTGGTAGCTTACTTTGTAGCTCTAGGCCTTGCATACTCTAGGTGGCTATGAGCTCGAGCCTGGAAATGTATTTACTTGAATGGAGGATCTCGACGAGCAGCGATGATCAAGAAACGACTGATGCAGAGCTCTGACGAACAGTGCTGCATCACATCTCTACACAGTCCAGTCGAACCCTGATTTACTAGACCCACACCCCATTTCCCCGCCTCCCATGTCCAATGCCCAACATCTTGAACCTCAGTGACCTCATGTCACCACCGAATGCCAAGTACTTTCCCAGTCCGTCATCGAACCCTCCCATTGGCCCATCCACATGGTCCTCTCCCAGCATGCAGCAATCCGGAAAGCTTCTAGAAGCCCGCGCCGAATGATAAAAGCCAAGGAACCATTTCCTGCAGGGCCAGCGCAGACCCCTCCTGCTTGGGACCTCAATGGAATGACATGTGGCCATCGATGATCAGGAAAGAATCCTTTAGAAATGTTTCGTTTTGATATCGCTCTTTCTTTCTTTCCCTCTTTCCTAAAATCTGCGATTTTTTCTCGGTGGCTAGATCCAGTCATTCCGTATTCCTCTTTTGGGAGAGAGGACAAAGCTTGAGGGCGGGCTCCACTCTGACTCAATGCCGAAACCCGGCCGTGCTGCGGAGCTCGATCGGCGCGAAAAGTTAGAAGGCGACTCTCCGATCCCGAAGAAACCAAAATTGCTTTTTTTAACTTCTTCTGAAAGCTAAAAGCAACTATAGAGGATTCGATCCCCGCTTCTTCTCAAAATGAACGGGGGTCGCCTTTTTAAGCCTCCGATCCCGAGCCCCGAGCCCGGTCCCCTGCCGGAGGTTGAAGAGTATTGCTCTACCATGTAGATGGCATGTACCCTCGTTTGGCGCCAAAAATGACGAGCCTTCCGTCATTTACACTACTAGGCTTCGGGGTCTCTGGGGTGGGGCGTAAAGCCTGCAATTCTAGTGTAGAGGGGACTTTGCGAGCCGACCTTTCCGGAAGGTGCTCATTACGAAGTCCGCTTTTTTTTTCTCCCCCTCCTTTGATTGCGGTTTTAACTCTGCGTTAGTTTAGACTATTATAGAAGGAAAGGTATCTTCCCGACCCAGCGGTACGGGGGACATTGACTTCGAACAAGCCTTCTGAGGGGAAAAAGAAAAGACGAGAACTCCTAGTACCAAGGTGAAAGAGCTCGGGAATGAGAATGGCCAATGTTGCATCCTTAGCAAGAGATAGAAAGCAACATGTGTCTTCCTGCAGTTGGGCAGAACGGGCGTTTCTCTTCCCGCTTGCGCCCCGAGTGGTGCGAGACTAGGAAGCTCGTATGCTCGGGCCGTTGATAGTGATATAACTTGCAGCGTTCATTGCCGCCTTGCAGTAGGTCGGAACCTGTTGAGACCCTGTGCGAGTTTCCCGATGGGCCTGGTGCAGAATCGATATAGTATTGAAAGAAGGGAAAAGATACGCCTTGGGATTGAGTTTGGGTTCCCGAGGGGGAAGGTCATACTTGGTACGTTGTGTATGCTTCTATGACCTGAGATCTGATGACAAGTGAGGAGAGGTTCTACGTCCTCCTCCCTGTCTTTCCTTTTGTAAGTTCAAGAGTTCCATCCAGTGGTCATATTGAACAAGCCATGATGAAACTACGGGATGGAGCGAGATCATATCTGAATTTTGATCAAAACTCAACCTTGTCTGTTTGAAGGGTGGTCAAATAATGAGGTGGAGGTCCCGGCCCGTCCATCCTCGATGTTCCACAGACATATATACACACCGCAATAGCGCCAGCCGGCGAGCGGCGAGCGCTTAGCTTCTTCTGGATGGTCAGTGTCTCTTTCTCCTCGAACCTGCCAAGCCATCACCTTCTTCACCTCCCAGGGACCCTCCCCTGCCCGCAAGGAAAGGGATCATGCAGGTAAGTCTCGGCTTTGGCACTGCAAGGCTCCTCTGACGATACCTATTGCGGAGAAGAAGAAAGAAATTGACATGTATATGCACAAACTTTGCATATTCATCACTATTCCATCTCACGATCCTATTGACAAGAGGAAAGAGATAAAATTTAAGATTCTTATGTTGAAGCTTGAGGATATGCACGTTGACGTTGTGTTTCCCCCACGCATATTTCCCGATTCTACACCGAGCGACACCGCCAGCTTATGCCCCCCAATTTTTACAATTTCACATAGGAACATAGAAGACGTCATTGATGCATTGATGTCTCGTGTCTACCCCAACAAAGACGTCGTAGCCGAGTTTCCTCTGCAGAACTTGCCCAATTGATTTAGGCTTGAGTCTCGTGAGCAGGAAAGTTCATTGAGAACGAGGCTTGCTGAATGTGGCCGGGCGCTCGTGTCGAAAAGCGTTAAAACACACTGGCAGAGGATTCCGAGATGATTTGGGCATGCCACGAAAGTAGGTCGGGGAAAGTAAATCGGGACCGGCAGGCATGAACAGGACACGAACTCGCCCTCGCGAGCAGATTCCTCTTTTGGCCAATGCCAACTTTTAAGCATCTTCTCACGCCTCTCTCCCCCTGTCCACCACCTTGTCTGACCGGGAATACCGTACGTATGCTCACCTCACCATCCTTGATCACACCTTTCCATGACAATGACAATCAATGATGTCTCGACATAGTTAATCCCAGCTTTCGCATCAAAAGACACATGTTTTGTTTACCGAGTGAAGGTCAGACAGTCCTTTCTACACCTGCGCCTGGACTTGCCTGTCCTGTACAAAGGCATTCCCATCAACATACCTAACCTCAGTCTCCATAAGCGACATGACCCTTCCTTACCTTTCCGATCTAGATCACACCTCTCACACAAGCTCCTACGTCAATTGTGTCTAACAAACGACTGCATATATTGTCATGAAGCAGCAATACTCCGTACCATCTCCGCACCCGACCACATGTCCATAACTTCACTCGAGGCAAGTCCAAAGAACCAAACATGAATCTCATCCATCTATTCACATCAAAAATACCTACAATACATCCCCCACCACTCCCCATTTTTTTAGTGTCTAGGCAACGGCCCAAGTTTCGAGTCTTCGTATCCGTCATCCCATCCCTAAATACAGTCTACTATTTGAACATGACAAAACAAAAGAAAAATGAGTTAAAAAAAAAATAAAAAAACCTCAGAGCTCCCATGCCGAAAAACTTTCCCCCTCCGAAAAAAGCCCTGAAAAATATGCGTACCTCTATCCTCACTCCCTCTATTCCCTTGACAGGACACCGACGCCGAGGGGCCGGTCAAGAGAGTGGGGGAGAGACGGACCAACCGTGGTATCTAGTTTCTTTTCTTATTTCTATGTACATTCCACCCCCTTAATGCGTCTATCGCCACATCTCTCTTTCTTCTTATAATTTAGAGCTTGGCAATAATGGCATCGGCATACTGCGAAGTCGAGGCCTTGCCACCAAGATCACCAGTAAGGCTCTTACCCTCAGCAAGAGTATCGAAGATAGCCTTCTCGATGCGAACAGCATGCTCAGTAAGACCCATGTGTCGCAGCATCATGATGGAGCTAAGGAGCAGCGCCGTGGGGTTCGCCTTGTTCTGGCCGGCAATATCGGGAGCGGAGCCGTGGACGGCCTCGAAGATGGAGACCTCGTCACCCATGTTACCCGAGGGGGTAAGGCCGAGACCGCCGATGAGACCGGCGCACATGTCGGAGAGAATGTCACCGTAGAGGTTAGGCATGACAAGGACCTTGTCGTTGTAGGGGACCGGGTCGGTGGTCATGCGGAGGCAGGTGTTGTCGAGGAGCTCGGCGTCAAACTCGATGTGGGGGTACTCCTTGGCGATCTGCTGGGCGGTGGTGAGGAAGAGACCGTCGCTGAGCTTCATGATGGTGGCCTTGTGTACTACGCGGACCTTCTTGCGGCCGATCTCCTCGGCGTGCTGGAAGGCGAAGCGGAGGACGCGCTCGGAGGCGTCGCGGGTGATGAGCTTGATGGACTGGACGACGCCGTCGACGACCTCGTGCTCGATGCCCGAGTACTCGCCCTCGGTGTTCTCTCGGATGAGCACGGTGTCGACGTTGTCGTAGGGGGTCTTGTATCCGGCGATCGATCGACAGGGTCGGAGGTTGGCGAAGAGGTTAAAGGTTCGTCGGAGGGTCAGGTTGAGCGAGACGTGGCCCTTGCCAATGGGGGTCTATAGCAACGAGAAACAAGAGTTAGCACTAGGGATATTCATCGAGAGGTTTGAGGTGATTTTGTCTCGGTGGGGGGATTTCTTCGCAACATACCGCAAGGGGACCCTTGAGGGCAACCTTGTTCCTCTCGATACTCTCAATCGCCGCATCGGGAATCGCCGACCTTCCATCTTTGATAATGGGAGTGACTTCAATGGGCTCCCATTGAATAGGAGTCTAACCAAGTGAAAGAAAAAAACATTAGCGTCCGACATCTCAGAAGAATTCCGTTTTCCCACGATTCCACGATCCCTAACCGGGGCTGTTGGTGACGTGTGGCATAGATAGCGACGATAAGGTAAGGCAGGGTGACGTCGATAAGGACGGATCCCAGTCCCTAGTCTACTTCGTGATCGTGATCGCGGGACATTTTGAAGAATTGGAAAGGAAGAAGAAAAAAGACGCACCTTGGCAGCAGCGAAAATGTTCTTGACAGCAGAAGAAATCTCGGGACCAATACCATCACCCTCGATCAAGCTGACAGTGTAGTTTCCCTAAAAAACGGTTAGTTTTCCCATGTGTTCTCTGCTATCTGCAGGGTAACAACATCATGCATTGTCAGGAACAAATGGCAGAAGGAACCAAAAAAACTCACATTAACATCCTTGACACCCTCGAACTTGGCCACTCGCTCCTTGCTAGCAGAATAGTATCGCTGAGCCTGCCAAAGAACAATCTATTAGTCCAATTGCCCCAAAATGCTTTCAATTGCTGGCCCGTCGTCGCGAGAGCTTCACAGCTCGGCCAGAGGGAAGTCGGTTGGTAGGTAGCCTTACCTGGATCGCGACGCTAACCGTTTTCCGAGGACCCGCCGAGCGAGCACAGTGCCTCGCCGTAATAGAGAAGCTCCTGACTGCCAGCATTGTGAAGGATTCAAGTGCAAAGAAGACTCGAAGTAGGAATTAAAAGAGAAAAGCAGGTATAAAAAAAGGAAAACACTATCGTGACCAAAGGAAAATGTATTGGTGGGGATGGAAGAGATGGAGAGAAGTGAGAGGTTAAGGGAAGAGAAGAACAAGGTTTGAGGTTTGTAGAAAGGAAAAAAAAAAAGAATCAAATGTGTTTTTGTCTCGTTGTCCGAGAATCCGTTGCTTTCTTTTGGAGGGGGAAAAGGAACCTTGAAGACCAAGACCAAGCAAAAAAAGGGACCTGGACCCAAGGAAAAAAGGTCATTGATACATTGAACGGACCGGATACAGCAAGATTTCGGGACAGAACAAGATACATAAGATACAATACGCCTGCGTCACTACGCAACGGGCCAGTGGAGCGCAGTAACAGCAACCGAAAGTACCCTAAAAAAAGCTTGGCCTCGACCTTTCTCGACTTATCAACTTGTCTGTTATCTTAGGCCCGAACCAAACGCCTGAAAAAAGAGAGAAACGCCGCTCATTGTTGCAGGGGGTGGAAGAGGGCCTGGCCCAGGCTCCAAGGGAGATCCACTGAAATCCATTCCCCATGCAAATTAGAAGCTTGTAAGGCAAACTCGGGCCCCACCCCTACGGCAAACCGACCCCTCCGATTGGTTGGAGATCTCCGGAGCAAGCCACATATGCGGCGTTTGTGGCACAAGCTCCACCAGTTTGACCTCTCGGAGACGGAGCGAGCCTATCTCCGCTCGGAGCACCGAGAAGCTGAATGGCGCTGAGGAGCCCGAAAGGGCCTGACAAAGTGATAACGGAATCGTCGTGACGACATCCCGCCCGCAATAAGCCGCATATGCGCGGCAATTATCGCTTCATCATCAGGAATGGCCGGCGTTTCCTTTGTTTTTTTTTCTTTTCTCGTGTCAAGACGGAGCTTCACATCCATTGATGCGGAAGCAATATTTTCCTAACCCGTCTCTCTAGCGAGGTTAACGGCGCTCTTTTGACACGAAGGATTTCGTTACTCCGGAGTCTTCGTAGCTAATGTGAGCACTTTATTTGATGTCATCGATTCAACCCAACTCCGACAAAACTCCTAAGCCCCCTGTCTGTAGTGTATTAAATGCCAGTATTACAAGCCAGAAATCGCAAGACCACAATTGCACCAAGCGAACCCCACCAGTGACCCCGTTCCTATTGTTGTAAACTCGTACATGGTTATCATCATCCATTAACCAGGCCTCCGCAACCTTTCTCCCCGTTCTTCTTCCTCTCTTCTATTCTCTCACCACCCCTACTGAAACACAAACACAACTCCCGACCGATCCACCGAAACAGTCATGGTATACGGGCTCTCCAACAGCGCAACATCCAGAACCGCATCAAGGTGACTCCTCAAAAGCTGCTGCTGCTGCATCGAAATCACCGTACTCCTCGCTGCCTTGCTCTTTCCTTTAGTAGACCCCTTGCCACTACTCGATCCATCGCCAGCAGCAGCAGCGGCGGCGGTGGCCCCATCCTTGCCCTTGCCCGACGAAGAATGTCTCGTGGCCGCCCTCTCCGTGTTAAGGGTCGTGGCCGCCGTGGGATGACTAGCCGTAAACGTCGGCCGCGCCTCGTCGACGTGCAACCCGCTGTAGATGACCGAGTTCTCGATACGCGACAGGTCCCAGAACCGCAACTTCTTGTCCGACCCGCCCGTGACGATGAACGCGTGCCGCACGTCCCGCGGATCCTCGCCTAGCGATGTACCCACCACCAGGGCCCGCACGCCGCGGTCGGCGCTGCCCGTGGTGGTTGACGAGGACAAGGTGGGCTCGATGCTCGTGGCGAACCGCCCCAGCATGCCCTCACGCTTGTCGTCGTCCACCTCCCACGGCTCGTAACTCTTCGGCCCTTCCTTGTTGCCGCCGACTCTGTAAATCTCCCTGCACGACGTCTTCTCGAGGTCCCACACCGTCACCTCGCCCAGGCCCGTGCCCCCCGCGACGCACACCCACCGCCCGCGGCCCTTAACAGGGTGTATGCACATCCTGTAGATCGGCCCTCCGCCGGGGATACCCCAGGCCTTGAGCCTCATCTTGAAACGTAGATCCCACAGGTCCAGCACGCCGTGCGACGTCCCCAGACATAGCCAGTTGCGCCTCCTATCCACACAGAAACACGTAGGCGTGCCGTGGTGCACGGGGTTCTCCAGCACGTAGAGCAGCGTCATGGTCCTCAGGTCGATGCCCAAGATCCTCGACCTGTTCGTAGCCAGCACCATGACCGAGCTCGTCTCCACCTTAAAGTGCTCCACCCAGACGGCGTACTCGCCCTCAGGCAGCTGGTACTCGCGCAGCAGCCTCAGCTTCGGGTACCGCAGAGCGTTACTCGACGGCGCCGTGTCGACCTTGACCACGTGCACGCTCCCGTCGCTGGCGCAGCTGATGAAGCAGTGTGTGTTCTCGATGAAGCACAGCGCGAGCACCCTCGAGCCAGCGGCGTGGCGGTGCGTTTGTCGCGACCTATGCGTGGTGTTCCGCTCCAGCCTAGCCGTGTCCCAGACCTTAACGGCGCCGTCGTCGCCGCCCGTGATGAAGAAGACGTGATCCGGAGATGCCACCACCCTGTTGACTGCGCCGTGGTGCTCGGAAAATGTCGCCACGAGCCGGCTAGCAGGGGTCCAGGGTTCCTGGACTTGGCCATTAACCCTGCTCTTCTTCCTAGAGATCGGCTGGACTAGCGGCCCAAACTCCACAATATCGTGAGGATAGTTGTCGATGTACATATTATCTAACATCTTGAGAATGCTGGGATCGTTGCCCTGGTACGAGTGGTTCGCTTTGACCCTCGTCGCCGAGCTGGGAGCACTACTAAGCGTATCCGACGCGGGCCCTGGCCGATGCGTCGGAACCAGCGCAAACGGTCCTTCAACCCGTCCGAAGGCGTTAGCTTCGGTCGTAGAAGTTTCCGCGACAGTTTTGTTGCTATCCTTCCTATCCAGGAGGCTCAGCGCACTAGACTGGCTCCGGATGACCCTCCTCGACGCGTACGGCGCATCGCTAACTGACACGTCGTCGTTATCGACAATAGGGCTGCCGCTCAGCAGCTTGCCAGCCAACAGAGGTATCCTCCGAGTGGAGTCCCTCGAGTCCCTGCGTCCGGTCAGGCTCGCTGGAGGAGACATCGTCCGCCGATCCTGCGGGTGAGGCGACGCCGTGCTGCTGCCCGCCCGAGACTTGTGTGCGTTCAGCGCCGCCTTCTTGCGTTTCGCCACGGGATCGTCGATCGTCATGGACGCATCGAGCAGCGCATCCGCGATCGTGTACGGCACCCTCGAGTCTTCCGGCGACGACTGTATCTCAGGCACCTGCTGAATCAACGGCTTCTCGTCAAAGAAGACCGTCTGCGGCGTAATTCCAAGGCTCTGTAGTGAAATAGCTTCGTTGTAGGTCACGGGCTCGCCATCGGCCGTGCTCCTTTGCTTGAGCTTGCTCAACTTCCAAATAAACTCTCTCAGCGCCAGGAGCTTCACCTCGTCATCGGGCGCAAGCCCAAGGCTCCGGAGCTTAGAGAACCATTGTTCATCCTCTTCATTCCGTGGAACCTTGCTCATACTCTGCGCGGTGAGATCCTTAGCTGAACGTGTCGATAGCGTGGTAAAAGCTAGGTTCCGTAGTTGCTGGAGCGGTCTCCAGAACATCCCCTTCTCCGTCTTCGCCGCCCACATAAGAGCTTGATCAAGGACGGACCTAGACAGTGGGCTCTGTAATGCGTCGAGCAAGTTTAGTTCGTCATGAAATTCCGGTAGTACGCGAGGTTTTAGATACGGCTTGACTATCGGCAACACGAGGCAGCGGATATCGGCAGGACTCAGATACTTGGTCGCAGAGGAGAGGAACTCGGCGGCGGCCTCGCGAATCCAAAGGTTGGGATGCATGGTAAATCGCCCGATGACATCCACAAGGGCCCAAATTTTAGCCCGTGACAACAGTCCTAGACTGGCAAGCTGCGCTAGCGCGTGGAGGTCCTCTTGGACGACAAACTCCTCCGTGTCAGTCAGCGCCTGCGTCATCAGCGGCAAGATGAAATTCTCCAAGCTGCTCGTGCCCATCAATGTCGAAATACCGACTATTGTCTCGAAGAAGGCGCACTTGAGCATCCAGTCGCGGTCGTTCAAGTATGTATTGAGGTGAGTGAGCAGAATGTCGTTGGCGTCGGCAGGCTCAAAAAATAGGCATAGCTCCGGCACAGAAGTCAAGAAGGCTCTCCGAACATAGATATCCGTGTCCTCGACTAGGGCCTTGGTGTGTCTCTCAAAGAGCTCAAACAATTGCCTCTGCGCATTATCAAACAGGCTATCAAAGGCGACTTCCGTCTTAGCACCGGGTTCCACCTCCGGATCCGCCACTGTAAATGGGCCGTCGCCCTTGAGCGACGCCGCCATTTCAAGAAACCGAGAGGCTGTGGTCGCTAAGCTCCCAATACAGGATGCGTAAGTTGCGCGGACCAATGCGCTAGGTGGCGGCTTATTCGAGCTGGAATGAGGATACAGGGCGGACTGAAGCCGGGGGAGGACGTATTCGACAAAGACATGTGAGTTTATGGGTGTCACAACACGCACCATCTGGAGAAGTTGTGTGATGCTCCGTATAGCTGATATCACAACGATGTCAGCTTTATCCGTTAGTAGAGAGACCAGGTAGGGTAGGACCCGGTCTAGCTTCGCCTCGTCCGTTAACCTCTCCGAAAAGGCGAGCAAAACATCACAGGCGCGTATCTTTGAAGCCGCACGCGCGGTGTTACGTATCGAGGACACCACGAGGGTGACAAATATGAGGGTGCCGTCATCCTCAGGAGGTTCAAGCGCGGCAGAAACGTAGTGCTCATTGTTCGGTATGTTGAGCCTCACAGGGAAGTGGTCGAGGCCAAGCTTAGGCGTGATGGGTGGGTTCTGGGAGGTCCGCTTGTCGTCCTGATAGCCGAGAAAGTAGGAGATCTTATCAAAGTCTAGAAATACTCGGTCTATCCGTTCGTCGGGCTCGCCTAGATTCTTGGAAGAGTTGGAGATGGGACTGTTTCCTGACGAAGGATCCGTGATGAGGCCCATGTATTGGTGAAGGAAGTTGTAAAAGTAGTCCGGGAACACCTTTTTCCTGAAGAATTCGAGGTACTGCTCAGCAGAATACCGTCTCTCGGGATCAAGCTGGATCATGTGCGATATCATTTCCCGCACATCCTTGTCCGGTATCACGCTCAGCGCAGTAGCTGTGGGATCATACTCGCCCCTCCGATACTTGTACAGTTGGCTGAGCGTAAAGAACTCCGTCTCAAGGAACAACTGAGCAATCACGCAGCCCGCACTAAAGATATCCATCGCCCAAGTAAGCTTCGCACCGCCCGGGGTCGACTCCCCAGCGCCGACGAATCTCTCCGGAGCAATATAACACGTCCGCTTCCCCACGGTATCGAAATAGTAGGTGAAGTCCGCGGGGTTATCGTCAGGTAGAACCATCGGCTTGAACGCCGATGAAAAGTCCGTGAGGTATAGCCAGTTCCACGACGTGACGAGGATATTCTGCGCCTTGATATCCCCATGGTAGATGTCCCTCGCATGACAATCGCGCAACGCACACAGCAGCTGAAACGCCAGCCACTTCTTCTCGATATCTTCTAGGAACGGCCGCGTGCTTATCCGGTCATAAAGCGAGCTGTACATGAACTGGCGCACCAGGTAACCGTTCGTATCGGTCTCGATGATTCGCTGGAACGGGAGGGCGTTGGGGACTTCCGCAAGGGCCTTTCTCTGTTCTACACCTCGAGGTTAGCTCTGGAAAGGGATATTATAATGTCGCGGAACGTTGTCATGCTTTACCTATTATCTCCCTCTTATATTGCTCAAGCGGCATAGGCGTATATGGTTTCACCAATATCTTGACAAGCACAACCCCATCGTGGTGCCGCGCCCTCACACTCTTCATAAACCTCGCATTCCCGATACTCTTCTCGTACACAAGGTCACTAAGTTCCGGCACGTCGATGCTCGCCGAGCCCGCCGACGGGATCGCCAGCGAAAAGCCCTGGCCCATCGTGTGCGGATTCTCTGTTCGTCCGTTCTTTGGAGAATGCCGTCGAGAGAGCGGTGGTCAAATGGGTATTGCTTTGCTGAGTAGCCGTCTAGGCCGGGAGGAAACGCTTTGTATTTATATCGAGAGAAAAAGAAACTACCTAGAATCGGGGGTAGAATCGCGATCGAGAATCGACATCTTTGGCAGTCTCGGAGGATTTGTGGGAGGATGTAGGCAGCGACTTGGCGAGGAAGCAAGGGTGGAAGGCGGTGGGGGAGCACCGTAGCAATGCGAAACGTGTTTGATATTGTACAAAGGAACCAATAAATCAGGAAATCCGGGTTAGATTCCAAGAAAGAAAACAACTTGGAAGACCAAAGCTAAAGTGAGGGGAAGCTCGAAAGGTCGGTCTAGTAAATTGTGAGATGTAGCAGATGGAGTTGTCGTCAGAATTGAAGTGAACGTTTGATCTGAGCACAAGCCGAGTCTGGGGCGCGGGACCAACTGAAAGTGGGTCAGTCATAGAGGCTCTGCCAGCGCTGGGTTGTTGGTTGGTTTCCTTAGCTAGCAGCTTGGAAGAAAAAACTATGAAGTAATCTAGAGCATAGAACCTCAACCATCGGGACAGCCCCACCCGCCTTCTGTTCAAATTGTTTAGAATTCGAGATCACCAGCCTTACATCATCAACAACATCCATTGCTGACTACACAAAACATCACCGGGGTATTGATCTTGTGATAATTAACACTTCATTTCTATTACAAGCTAGATCTAGATTTCCGTTCGAAGCTATAGTCAATAGTTTCCAAGTCAATTAATTCACTCAGAGGTCTTGGATTAAAAGCTGGTTGTGGCATTCACATGCAGAAAGATTGATAGATTCTCCAGACACCAGCCTCATCAATGACGTTACTTATTGTTTCACCTTTGAATCACCATCACGATGACTTCAGGAAGCAACCGATTTAAGCAATAGCACTCGATTCCAGGAATAGTACTAGCTACATCCAAACCCAGGCTAAGAAAGCAAAGAAGATGGAACAAGGACGAACCCCAGCTCCGTCTTCTACCTCTTAACTCAGGTAGCCCAGCCCACTTCTCTTGATCTTGGTCAGAACCCCAAGAATAACTCGCCATCATCATCCTACCACCTCTGCTCTGACCATGTACCGAGGAACACCTCGATCCCTCTCCATGACCCCATCCTCTTCCAACAAATACAGATCCAACGATAAAAGAAACAAAGGGAATGGAATTACATAGCAAGCGCCCTCCCAGCCGCAAATCAACAAACCTACCCTCGGAATCCAGCTCTAGATAAGGCAAACAAAAAGAAATACCGCGATGCCAGATAACACAAAGGGCAAAGCTCAAGCCATAAAACTGGGTATATAAAACATAGAAGAGAAATGGAGGGCGCTATGCAAAGTTTGATGTAGTATTAAACCCACTGCAGTCCATTGAATGCCAACTAGCTACGGGCGAGCTCTCTCATGACTCGTACTCCCTTCAATGGCTTATCGGGGAAACGCCTAGTTGAAAACGGGTGCTGCGCCGCGAATTCGTTGCCAGCAGGACATTCTGGAATCTGAAGGAGGTGATTGAAAAATTAAGGCGTCAGCTAGGACGCAAGACCATTAAGCGTATCGTGTCTCAAATGCAGAGGTTGCTTTTTTGTCGTCTCTATGTGCAGAATGGCATATGTATAGAAGAGAAGAGAAAAGGAGCGAATCCGGCAGACAAAATTGAGCGAGAGAAGTTATAAACGGTTTGGGGTGGTCAGGTTGGTTCGACATGATGGGAGATGTCTAGCCCGTGGGAAAGAGGCGGAGGTATATATATTGTCATCACCGGATTGCCTGAATTGGGGCGGAGAAATCTGAGCAAAGCCGAAGAAGAAGAAAAAGGATGAGGACCAAGAAATGCAAGGATGCCAGAAACTCCTGTATAAACCAAATGCTCCCGAACCAGTGGCTTCGTCATGAAGGTTGTTGTTTTAAAAAGACGTGGACTCATAGGATAAAGGGGAAAGGATATCAAATCAATCTCGCGGGGAAACTAACGGCGTATAGGCACCATTTCACGAGATGGCTGATATCGTCCGTTGATGGCTGCTTGATCCGGTTTCTGTGGAGCCCTCTCCGTCGATTGTCTTCCTCCAATGCTCTGGTAGGCAGACGCACACCAGAGGGAACGCTTTGATCTCGCCGCTCACGGGCGGTGAGGTGTCGCGGCGGCCAGATGTGTTGGAGACGCCACTGTCCCTCTGAGCCTGCCTCCTCGCCTCCCACTCATCAGCACGATCGTCGAGCATAATGCCCGTCGCCCAGCCATCATCCCAAATACCCACCACCTTCAGCATATCACCCCGCTCTAGCGCAAACTCGTCGGCCGCGCGGGGCTGGTAAGCCCAGAGGACGGCCACCCGGTCTCCGGGATGGATATCATCCTGCGAGTAGTAGTCTTTGAAGAACGGCAGCTGCTCAGATTGTTGACTGGCAAGACCTTGCGGCGATGACATGCCCCCTGCGCTAGTTGGTGATTGTGCTTCATCAAGAACTGAATTGCTTGATAGTGAGCCATTCCTCCTAATAGCAGCGGGAGGTGGTCGGAGAACGCCCGCTCCGGCCTCGATATCGGGGGTGTCTCCGTACTCATCCGAAGAGGAGTGGTTGTCACCCCTTCTCTGAGATGACATACGCCCAGAGATGCCCCCAACAGCAGCGACTCCGGCCGCACTTGACAGGCGAGTGTGAGATGGAGAGTCCGCGGAATGACCCTCGAGAGCCGACATACGAGCAATGCGGCCGCCTGGAAGCATCTCGTATCCTTGAGGCGCCGAAGCACTTTGGACCTTGGTTTCGGACATAGGAGGTCCTGATCGAGCAGGAGAGGGCTGATTGAAGATGCTTCCGCCACTCTGACTACCGTAACCTCTACGTCTGCGGGCAAGCACGATGCACAGCCAAACAAGACCTGCAAGGAGGACGGCTCCCACAATGGCCCCTATCACAATGCCGGCAATCGCACCACCGGAGAGACCACCGTCATCGTCGTCATCGGTGCCGGGAGTCGCGCTGGCAGAGGGAACGGTGAAGGTCATGGTTGGCAGGATTGAAGGCAGCTCGACACCCGCGCATCGCTCCTCAACATTTGACGCGAAACAGCAGCCATCCGTAGCATTAAGCCCGGTCGTAGCGCAATAAGCACAGAGACCGATTGTGCTGTCGGCGAAACCACAGTTATTTGGTTCGTTTGTGATGCCTTGGATGCAGCGGGAAGGAGCCAGCGCATCATCCGGTAGAGAGCAGGTAGCAAAGTCGGCCCGGATGAGCTTCACGAGTTCCGGCCCAGGATTGGAACACATGTTGGGGTCGGACGAAACGAACGCCTCACTCTGGGCAAAGTCGGCCTATCTCATCGTTAGTACAAGTTATCACAAGAACTACTTCAGGATGGACGAACGCAAGTATCGGCGCAAACCGGGCGCGCGTTTTCATTGGCGACTCCACAGGCATTCTTTGACATTTGGATAACGGCACTGCAAATCGTCGTTTTCGTAAATCGCGCGTACATGTCGTTCGCTTTCGAGAAGTCGACGGATCCACAGCCGAACTGAGCTTGGAACCTTACCACAAACTGTCAGCGCCAACTCGGATAATGCAGAGGCTAATTGAGCTAGAATCAACTCACTTCTCGCTGATGTAGGTCGTTTTTATGTAAGAGTCCAATCTGGAGTCAAATGACTCCCTGTTCGTAACAAATCTGAGGAACGAACTGCAGAAACCAATTGTAAGTAGGTCGCTTCCAAAAGAAGAGCCAGGAGGTCTTGAAATCCGTCCCCAACTTACAATGTCCCAACAATATTTGGATCTAGTGAGATGGACGCGTCTGGCCAGGCCGGGCACGACGTAGAATCTCGCAGTGATATGCATTGGGCCGAAACGGCGGGGGCAATCGAAAGCATCGACAGTAATAACGTCGAAGTTGACAACCCTTCGCGGGCTTTCACGGCTCCACTTCGCCTCCTACTCTTCTCTCCTAACCGCCCCCTCCTGGGGCCATTTTGACTTCTCGTAGACATTATTTGAGGAATTAGGGGGTGATTGATGGTTGTCGCGTCGCTTCCTGTTTCCTTTTAGAGGTGAAGGCCCTGAATCATATCCTTTTTTTCGCGCCAGGACAGTTTTCGTGTCACCAATGGAATATTGACATCGACACACGAATTCAAGACCGTTCTGGGAAGAAAGATGCCCTCGTTGACTTGTCGGTAGCAGCGTGCAAGTAACCGGAACACAGCTCGACCCGGGTTTTCAATCTCGTCAATGGGATTAAGCGACACGAAAGTGGGAAGAAAAGAATAGGCGGACGGAAGCGAAATGGCGAGGTCTCGAATAATTCCGGCCGGCTTTCGATGTACAGAGCCTGATGCGTTCGTCTCGCGCTCGTCAATCGAATTACGAAGTTCGAAGAATTAAAGGAAGGACTTGAGTTGGTCTGGTTGTAAGAATTAAAGGCCTCGGACCATCGTCTCTTCGGTCAATAGTATCGAGGAAGGTGCCGTCGTCGAGCGGGTTCGTCTGATTGAGGAAGGCGAGCTTGTCGGAAGGGGAGCCACTCTCGCCTTTCCCTTTGCCTGTCGCTCCGGCGGTTGAAAGACCTGAACCACAGCTCTGTGCCAACACAAAGAATATTCCCAAACAAAGAGGTAAGCACCTTTTTTCCTCTGCTCGAAAGAAGAACAAAGGAAACCGTCTTCACTCTCCGACTCTTTGCTTGACAGGAAGCTCCCTAGAAGCGCGTACGAAGGGAGATTGGGGGAGAGATGGGGAGGAGAGTACGGAACCAGGAAGGATATGAGTGGCGCTAGTAGGGGAAGTGAGGGTATTATTATTATTAAAGGAGGAGGGAAAGAGCATGGGAGGGTAAGGTGGGATTGCGAGGGTATTTTGGGGGAAGGCGCCTCCTCAGGATATGGCCGGGTTATACTTGTCAACCAGTCACTAGTCCGGAAGAGGGCGCGTATGTACAACTCTTTTGTACACAACCTGGGCTGCACAACATCAATTCGAAAGTGGTGTACAAGAATAGACTACTACTCGATATTGGCGAGAGATGCGGGAGTGGGAAGGAAAAGAGCAAAGAATGTGAGGAAGTACGAAATAATAATCGAGGACGAGGAAACGAGGGCAAAGTCTGTGGAAACTGCAAGGGAAAGTGCTAAGATGAGAGGACGATGGATGGCGACTGCTCTGTCCTTGGCACCAAGTACTTCGTACTTCGTACACTAACCGACATCAAGCTGCATTCTCTCCTATATACTTCGTACTGCTTGGTGTCTGCACCTGTCGTCAGAGATCGACACAGAGACGCACGAAGTACTCCACTGCACATTCGGTTGCTTTGATGCCCTGCAATCGAAATTGCCCAAGAACCAAAAAGGAACGAATCGACAGTTTACGACTCCGCCCTCTGACGCATGGTACCTGGGAAGGAGCCCGGCACGACATCCCCAATGGCAGCAGGTATAGCTACATGTCAGCGTATCACTGCCGCCTCTCTTGAGTCCCTCCTTCCAATGCGCCCAAAGAGATGACGCTCAGACATTCTCATGTACGTCGTATCAAAGTACCCTGCCTATGACCCATTGGCGCAGATAGTACGAAGTATAGGGTGACATGGACTCGAAATGAAATTTGATGTCGACCAGCACCGGATCCTTGATGTCCGTAAAGTACCTCTACTTCGCACTTGCCTAGAGCCGCGGGAGATGGCTTAAACGGGAAAGGCAATCGACTTGTTTAATTTTGGAGTGGAAGGTGACAGGGATCCGGTGCATGGCCCCCTGGTTAAAGATCAGGGTACGAAGGTACAAGTCCGAGCTTCATTCTTCCGTCTCTCTTTCCCTTTCCCCCCATCACGACAACAATCTGGAGGGGAGACAATGTGCGTCGTCGTACTACGTTGGCATAAAACTTCTCGTATATTCCGATATGCAAAGTCGCAAGCCGCGGTCATCGGGACTGTTGACGTGATGGAGAAGTCTCAATTGAGTTAAATCAAGAAGAGGTGAAGAATTGCGCTACATCAGGAACAAAGTTAGAGTTAGCATTTAGGTTGAGCTCTCCGAGACCAAGACTCAGTCAGTCCTCAAGCGGATAATGATCTCACTTCAGGAACGGGAAAATAATAAGAATCGGCGACGAATCTTTTCCTCCAGTATCAACTCATCCCGCCCTATACAGTCAAGTTGAAGACCTCAAGTTATCACTAAGAAGTATGTACTAAAAAGGGTGTTACTTGATACTGGCAAGTCGCCATCGGTGATTGAGAGAGGTCATCTCCATCCTCCAGACCTCCACCACTGAGCGAGCCATGGTACACCTGTCTACACGACACCATACGAAGTAGCCTGCAAAAGATGGTGTGCTCTTTTTTACCCATTTTTGCCTGAGCGCATCTCTGCCGCGCTTCCTGCGCTTCCGCGCTTCATCGATATCTTCGATTCGTCTCTTTTCTTGTCCGAGCTGCGCATTGCCAATTGCAATTTCAACGAGCTATAAAAAGATATTCTCTACGAAGTAAGTCAGAGGGTTCCGAAAGAGGGCTCTTCGATCAGGCAATCAGGAGTTTGCAAAGTGCCGTTGAGACACACGAACATGTACCGACGCGATGGTACTTAAAATAAGATCATTTGAGCTCTTGACAGTTGTCGGGAAAAGGTGCAAAAAGAAGTGGAGTGAGAAAACCCTAAACCTGCAGTTTCCAACTCTTCACTTCTCAACCCTATTATCATCCTATCTTGTGCCATTCGCCTTGCTATTTCGGTAATATTGATAATATCTTTCGTCTGTTCCTGGCAAATCCTTGAGTGTGAAACTTTGCCCCCTGTTGTCGATGAAGCGGCAAAAGCAAAGTGGCATTTACTTGTCCGAGTGCCTCAAACATCGAGACACAGTTTCCAATGCCTGCCACTTGATCGAATCTAAAGATTCACTTTAACTTTGGATGGTGTGCTTGAAAGTGTTTAGAAACGAAACGTCATGTCTCTGCTCCATGTGTTTTGGCTTCTATTCACATTCCAGCACCTGGAGATTCATCATGGCCTAAGCAACCTCGTTGTGGCTTACCGCACTATTTCCAATAGTGGCATGAAGCATTATGATGTACTTTCTGTTGCTGAGGCAGTCTTGTAGTTTTGAACATGGGGGCCCTGTTCACTCGACCGATCGATATCACCTTACGAAGGTGTTTAATATCCCAGAAGATTTGCATCTTCTCCTTATGCAGCCATTGATTTGTGTATAACTTAGTATCTCGGATTATAATGCTCATTTTGCCCCATCCATAGTGCACAAGATTATGGTCAAGGCAAACCAGACTTGTCCGCCCCTTCTGCCAGCTCCAACCCGTCTCTTTTCTTACCCTCCGTGTCGGGGAAAAAGCATTGTTCAAAAACCGGTCGAGGCGGCTTAAAACAAATTCCAAGGACAAGGTCCAGGTGTCAAGAGCTCCAGCACACATATCCTTGCCCAGGAAATGTCACAGGCTTCTGAGGCAAGCGAAAACCCGTTGATCCGCTCATCTCTATCTATGTGGCTTTGTTCTCCCAGTTGCGCCCCTTTTCGCTTAATGTCACTTCAGCACCCGGTATCCCAGCCTAGATTACTGGGCACGGCAACGAGACGATGACGGTTTTCTTGCTAACTACTTCGTACTTCGTAGTGAAGGATGTACGAAGTAGAGGACTCGAGATATTGTGGAGTACGAGGTAGGAGGGGAATCTGATCATTTTTGAAGGTCTGAGAACGGGAATTACGGGAAGTACATATTGGATTTTTGGATGAAAATGGAGCACGGCACCGTCGAAGATCCTCCTCGACTTTCTCAAGTGATACCCGGAGCCATGAGCAGGAATGATACTCCACGACTGCGCTCGTAACATATCACCGCCGATATCGCCAGCAACGATCATGTTCAACGAATAATGCCAAACATCTTCATGGTTGAGAGAACCAGGACAGCCTTGACAGCGCATCGCAATCGGGTCAGAGACGGTCAACAAAAGGGGGATTACAGGGCCTAGCCATGCCTGACGCGTCCCAAAACACGGTCGACGACACGGTCCGATAATATCCTTCCTCCTAAGTCCAGTGAAGGGACCTTCCCAGCAACGGTCTCATATTGAGCTGAAGCAGCGTCCTGATTGGCTTGTCGAGGCTGCCCTTCATTCCAGTGCTCTTCTATTCCTTGCATACGAAGTACAGGCCGCCCACAACAACACAAATTGTTCGGGGAAGAGGGATCACAGAACACGAGCAGGGATCCGGGGTTTGCGGGTGAAATCCCTGGCACGAGGCTCAGGGGAGAGTTGAGCGAATGGGAGGACGAACGGTCCTGGATTTGTGGGCTTCGAACAAGGATTTTGATTCTCGTAATCGGGGTTAGATGTTGCGATTGGCACCAGAATTTTCTACCATGATGCCATGATTCCGATCGCGTTTTTCGCTTTGGTTCATGATGGCGGCCTGATTAAGTTGCGGCGCGGAGCAAGCGAGGAGCGCCGCGAGCGGGGCGAAGCCAGGAGTGTACGTGCGATCGTCTTCCTCTCCGCTAACCTTGACCGAGGAGTCCCGCGACTTCCAGTGAACACAACAGATTCCCGGAATCGTTGCTCGTGCTTGCAGGCGAGGATCTCGCCTAAACTGTCTCATCACGGATGCCAGTCACCAACGAGTCACCAATATTCATGTGTACTGTAGACCCTACTGCAGCTAGTACTTCGAATACAGATACTTCATAAATAGCGCAAAAGCACGACCCCGAATATCATCGGCAACCTGACGGGACCAAACGTCCATCAATCCTTTGCCGCGAGATCCGGATCGCATCGGAGAGCACGGAGCTTCGTTAACGATGACCAAAAGCCGGCTCTACACCGGCCAAGAATACCGCAGAGAGCAAGAACCGAACAGGTCTGCAATATAATTAAGCGCCCGCATGTCTGCTCACCTTACTTCGTAGGTCCTACTAAAAGAGTCGACTGCCCCCCTCTACGATTGCACAATTGAGCCGGATTCGGTATTCTAGATGCGTTCTGTAGTCCGGAATAGTTTATTTTAGAAACAGCCGCTTACGCCGCTGAACACCACCGTCCACCTTCACGCCCTTGTCCACGCTGCCACGCATCACCTGCATCCAGATATATTCACTACACTCCATCCCGTTCGCGTGGCCTTCGCAGACCTGCACCTCTCATTTGGCACTTCCGAAGTAGGTCATTCTCTGCTCCCTTCCCCCCACCTTTCTTTCCTTTTCTATCTATCCGGCCTACCTTGAGAGTATTTTTGGCTCAGGTTCCAGAGTTCTTTCGACTTTAACCCTCTTTTTCCCGTTGGGTGTTCGCTGCAGGTTAAGCGCCCACGAGTGACGAATCTTTAGGCAGGGCCTTCATACGTTGATGGGGGCACACTGCAGCATCTGCAGCCAAACCTGCATACTCAACCGTCTCTCCGAACCACATTGAGCTCTCCCTGCGGTGGATTACGTTGGAACAATAATCGAAAGGCTGGGAGAAGAGGGGGGAAAAGAAGGGTCATATGAAACTTTCTATTCTTAGACTATTCTTAGAGAGGAAGCTTTTGACCGCATCATGCTTGAGCGAGGCGAGTTGGCATCTGGATGACACCTTCGTGCGCAATGATACCTGTGCGCTTGCAGGCGATGTCGTCGGGTTTTTCTCTTTTTACATTTTCCCCCACCTACTCTGGAATGACGGCTCGCTTATTTGGAGACTCTTGACGGTTCCGTGATGCCATCGACTCGTCTTGCTTGGTCCAACGCTTGGTTACCCCTCCATCAACCCCTCAAGCGAAGACCCTCCAACCTGCGGTGCGCGCATGGCCGAGATAACCGCTCAATTGAAATGCCACCGGATCGAGCAGATTCTCATGCCCGGCATAAACATCAAGATACTAACACTGCGCCTGACCTGCATCTGCACCTGCACGAGCCCATCAAGTGAGATGTGGTTTAGACAATCCACTTGGGGCTCTTTGACGGCGGCGCAAGACTCTTACTCGTCGAGGCGTAGCCAGCCGCTATGGGCGTAGCTTGCTCTGTGAAAATGTGGCGAGAGAGTTCAGACCCTTTTTTTCCTGTTTCGATGTATTCTAGCCTCTCTACCCCACCAAGGATCAAGACGAGCTTCCGGAGATGTGGGAAAGTAGAAAGGCCAGTACGAGTTCGGAGTTTCTCTACCAAGTGGCTTGTTGGGACCCCGCAACTAACATCCATATATGAACGTTGAAAGACCAACTTGACTTTTTAACTTTTTTTCAGAATTCCAAGATAGTAATAGTCTAAATAAACGTTTTGGTTTTGTCTCTCTAGGTTCAAAGTACTGGTACTTTCTTGTCTGCCCGTCTCAGTTGCTCACAAACAACCTCGCCAAGTTGAGGCAGGACGTCGATCCTTAGTTTGCCTTAAAAAGCAGCCGTTATAGGCTCATTACTGGGAGGAAATGCATAGCAGGTTGACTCTGGCCCAGAAAGAAAAAAAAAGGTAACCCGCATTAAAATTGAGAAAAAAATACTTAGTAAAAGCGAGAAAAGGCATCTCTCTGCAAGCACTAGTGTAAACCGCCTCGGCACCGCCCCCGGATCATATCTGCTATGCGATATGATCGACCCCAGGTTAAGATCTCCAAGAAGCAGAGAGGAAGAGGAAGTACCACTAGCGAGGTTGTTACCCATATTCTCAAGATTATGCCGTCCGCTGATAGCTAGGTGAAGAGGGGGGCATGTGCATAACGCTTCGCTTGACGCTTTATCACGCAGCTACTGTAGCGTACCAAATGTCATCGAAGATGGTGTCCAACGCCCCCTTGCTGGAATGCGGGGAGAAGGCCAGTGTGGTTGATCTTGCATGTTTGGTAGCCTTCGTGCTTTATTGTGTTTTGTAAATACTTCGTAAGACTGCAGGGCTTGATTTCGAGGCCCCTCCAGAGACCTTGGTCCTTTTGGGCGGGAAAAGCTGTGGCTTCCAGGTTTTCCTCTTTTACGGACCCGTGATCATAGTGATCTTAGACGAGCCAGCGGAAAGAACTCCCGAGGTATGGGCTTTGGAGGCGGATTTAGCCCAACGATCGATATATGTCACGTGCTTCGAGATCGGATCTTACTTCGCAGAACTGCAAGAGTCACTTAGAGAAGAACTCATCCTCTCTGTATCAAAGTCTCAAGCTGATGATCCGCTAGCTATCAGTTGCCAGCACCAGTTCACTTCACCTCCTCTCGCACATTCTCTATTTGCAAGCGTCCCATGACTGCGAAAACCAACTGTCAAGAGAAAAGAAAGAGAAAAAAATAACTGTAAACGCGGGACGGGGATCGACGTCCTGCGGACCTAGCACACCGCTGATCTCACACTTGCCAAACCGAATCCCGCTGCGCTTTGATACGATCCTCGAATTTTTTCTTCTTCTCTTCTTTTTGCCATCCCCAGGATTAACTTCATGATGTTAAGATGGAGTCTAGTCCTTTTCTTTCTCCAAGAAGCACAGTCCCCGTCGTGCTTGAGTGGGGATTTAGTTGACTTAACAGCCGCGATCGTCTCTGCAAGTGCACAGAGCTTACGGTCTCCATCTGGAATGGTAGTATTCAGAGACCCTACATGGTCTCAGACCAAGATTTAAACCTATCTCGCGGCTGCTAGATATGTTTGAGTTGAAGGTCAGGTTGACAGCCTTCGGGGTCTCTCAAGGCCGCTCAAAGCCGCCCTGACATCGCAGCCATCATGTAAGATGTAAGTGTAGACGCACGAAGGCCCGCCACGACTCCTCAACGGTTCCAGGACGCATTTTCATGTCTTATGGCAATTATGTAGAATTCCCTTCGAAACAAACTGTATCTTGCTCTTTTTCTTAACGCGTGGCTTGTAGGTGTCTCAGACATCTTCGAGTCCTTCTCCATACAACTGGATGGCAATAGAATCGTCCAAGACAATGGTCAGGGCCTAGGGTTTGACGACATGCGCAACATCTCACACATCACCATCCGATATAGGATCGATCGCCTTTCTTTTCGCCCTCTTCGAGTTATAATCTTTGACACCAAGTCTCGACACCTAACGTAGCATTCTGGGCCCTTGTCTCTACTTATCTTCCGACACAATCGTCGTAGATCTGCCTCTCCGCACTCGGACGGCACTTGGTCTTATCCGTCCTCGAGTTTGCCGCGTACCCCTGTAGAAATAGTGTCTCGATCTCTGAAACTTTCTTTCTTTCTTTGATCTCGGCGATTCTTCAGAAAAAAATCTAGATGGAACAGGATAGAGAACTGGACAAGGACATGGGTTGTTTGACACATCACGAGACATCCTTTTCCCCCACACCTTTTGCCTACGACTCTTGCTTCGTCTCAGGCTTCTTTCTCTCCCGCCCCGCTGAATCCTCCCCGCCGGCTTGTGAAACAGAAACCTCGGAGAACCGTCGTGGATTTTGTCTAGATGTGGCTTTTTCTCCGAGAGGGGAGAGCGGGGGCGGCGTTCGTGAGCTTAATGCTAGTGGTGAATCATAGGCAGTTCGAGACGACTTGCAACACTGATTTTGAACATTGTCGAAAACCTACATTTATACAAACCGTGCTTTTGTTATAATTACGTGTCCCATGCCCTTCCCTTGATCCTATATCAATCCAGAGATATAATTTAAAATGGATCTTGCCGGCAGTCCCTAGCAAGCATAGCGTCCAGGGTAGTTCGGAATGCGGACACACATCTCCGCGTATCAACTTGGTCAACGCATCCTCGCTCCCAATTCTCAGAGAGGAATTTTGGATTTCCCTCGTTCCCCCCATCTCAAGTTTCGTTTCTGGTTTCTCTCTCCCCCCCGACATAAATACTATGGCTCAAAGAATGAGGATGAAGCGAGCCAAAAAGTCTTGTCGTTTCCTGATCAGCGAGGCAGACCCAAAGAACAGTATTGATTGACCTTCGGCACCAGTTAATTCCTCTCCCCGCCCCGGCGCATCAGAGAGCATTGCGGAAACGGACACGGCAGAGACAGATCCCGAGGTGATTTTCCCATCGCCAGAGGAAAATACTAACCAAAACAAACCCAGGGAAAAAAAGAGAATATCTCTACCAAACCCAACTAGAAATCGGGCATTCCCAGCCTTTTGAGCTTCCTACTGGCCCATGGGACTTACTTAGATGGCTCCGAGGGCAGCGGAAACACGACAGGGTCTTCACGGGTCAATTGGCGGTCCTATTTGGAACGAATGAAGAGTTTATATGGATGGAAGACAAAACATTGATCTTCGACTTCTTGACTTTGCGTTTCAACCTCAGGGCGTTCAGGACGAAGGAGCGGTTGATCCAAGGTTGAACGGAACCGGAGAATTTGGGCCTGGTATCGGCGTTGTGCCTTGGTTAGCAGTGTTTCTTGATTTTCTTATGATTCTTGATCCTATCTTGCTTGGCCAGTGTCCGACTCGAGAGCCATGGTGAAGATGGGGAAATCCGGGGAAAGACACAGAGAAGGAAACCTGGATTTCAGTTGGGGTTGGGACGGCTAAAGGCTGTGATCCGGTGATTGACTTGGGTGAGCATCTCGATGCAACGCCATGTATGGCCTGAAGAGTAGAGTGCCAGAGCTATTGCCCGAGTCTTTCTACCCTCTCAGTATAGCTCTCACTCAAGGCTATCATAAAGCTTACGATATCCGGGAGCTGTTCATTGAAATTAGTTAGTGTGGAAGAAGCAAAAGGTAAGGGGTACAGCAGATTTTAAGGCCCATCATAGAACATTGAAGCGTCATTCGTAGTATATGCTGAACGTCAGGCGGCATCTCAACTCCGCATCTGTTAGAAAAGAACGTTTCCAGACCATCCTCACTAGCATACTTGGAATTGTTTTCTTGGGTATACCTCACCACTTCGTAGGCCACAGTGGTAAGAGCAGGGATAGATATATAGTCCAGCCTCTTGACTAGCGAGCGGTATAGCCGAATGTGAAATGCCTCCATCTCAGACGAACGAATCCGGCGTTGGCTTGTGGAGGAGGAGTTGCCCAAGGCATAACTTCCCGGTGATGAACCCCCCAATCAATCCGACTTAAACCATTTGGAACTGTGCTGCCTTGACATACTAAAGCGAAGTGAAAGCCACCTTCATTTCTCCCAGCGGCTGCACAGATAGTTGAGGAGGATGTATGCATCACAATAGCAGCCGGAGGGCGCTGTGGCAGGAGCTTATATAGTCGATTCTAGAGAACTGGGTCGCAGGCAGCTACAAGCCGAACAAGCCCAGGCATCTCTACTCCCTTCGCGGCTCGCGACTTTCAACCACGTAGACTATTTCTATCCTCTTCGATATGTCCTCTATATGTCCTCGACATGTCCTCGATATGGCAAAGCTTATTTCGTCCAGTACTTCGGACGAGTTTATAATCTCGCATCCTACCAAGGCACGCGGTGAACGTCTAATTCTTCAGTTGTGAGCGTGAGCTAAGAGCTTGATACCTAGCCAAGCCTGAGAAAACCTCCGACGAAGCTATCGCGCCCCAGCAGTACGAAGTATGGGGAATGGGCAGGGCCGGGAACCGAGCTTATTGTAGCATGGTTTCTCTGCAGCGTGGACTAGTTCAAGGCTGCTTTTTGGATCGACTCTTCTGACCCATAAGAACTAGCTAGGACATATGCTGGAACACCGGACTTTCTACCGCAATGGCCTCGCGAGCTAGGTTGTCTCCCTCTCGCCACCATCCAGATCGGCCGGGCTATTCAGCAAAGTAACTGGTCGCAGCAGCAGCTCAAGGAAAGCCATGAAGCTCGATACCGAAGTCTTCGAAAGACAGTGAACAATCCACAGCTTCAAGGATGTAGGAGTAGTCTCACGGCAACGTGGAACATTCAAGGAGAGCATAGATTTTATTCAAAAGCCTCAACGAGTTCCACATTGACATGTCTAGGCTTCCGGCTAGGGACCTCGGGCGTGCGTATTGGATTCGGGGTTTAACTTGAGGAAGCTGAAGAGAACATCGTCACTACGCTTCGCGATAGTGAAAAAGAGTTTGTAAAGATGGAATCTAGTTTCGTATAGGGCGTTGTCCCTTGAGGGTCCCTTGTGGTTTGAAGCAGGACCGATCGATTACCGCATGGATATGGCAACATGAGAGCCAGCAAGGTCGTGGGCAGTCTTCACGATTCACATATCTCAAGACCTTTGGATCCTAGGAAGGGGAAATATCTTTTTCATCCATCGCCCCGAACTCAACTTCTCAAAAATATGTCTGTAAATCAAACTACCAAACACCCTACTACCATCAAAAAGAAGAAAGGTCTATGAACTTCTCAAAAAGTGAGATCCTAAATAAAATTTCCGTTTTGTCAAAAATAATTCCCAAAAATCTCCATATTTTGATTTCCTGAAAAATAAACAAAAGAGAGCCGGAAGTATTGACATCGGCACTAGGTACATTCGAAAAGGCAGGATATGTATGAACAAGTGGAGATGATATGACGATGGCATGAAATGACCCTAGACGCCAGATATGTACTGTTTTTCCATAGGTATCGAAACGAAGGTAACTCCGCTGGTGATGAACAGAATAAAAACGGAAATGAATATGTGCGAACGAAAACGCCAAGTGATTGCTTTTCGTCACTGGTCCTCCTCGCGCGACTTCTCCCGTCGCTGCCACTCTTGCTGAACCCCTAACGACCTCAGCCTCTGGGACAGAAGCCCTTCCTCGCCGGGACTCCCGGGCCTTCCGGCGGCGAAAGCGTTCCCGCCGTACCCGACGTCGCCTTTACTCAGCTTCTCGTACCGACCAATCTCCCATCGCGCGACGCCTTCCCTATCTCTCTGGTGAGTGATGGCGCTAGGAGATTGCACGCCCGTGCCCGTGGTGTCGGTGCTTTCGCTCGCCCCGCTGTCTAGCCTATCCCTCGAGGGGAAACGGAACGCGGGAGGATGGTCTGCAGGCACGGGCGAGTCGTCGCCCGCCGCCGCAAAACTCATAAACGGTGACGAGAAGCCACCACCGCCACTCAACGGAACCCCCGATGGCGGTCTCGCAAACGAAGCGTGGTGATCGTCGGCGTGGCTACTAAAAAGAGGCGGCACAAAACTGTAGGGATACCCCGCGCTCCTCCTCCTAAACGCCTTCTCGGCCGCCAACATGGCCGCCGACCTGCTGCTCGACGCCGTGACGGGCGGATGCATTACACGGATGGGCTTGTAGGGCGAGAATCGGGGCTCGGGCCACGTCGTCTCGTTGCGCAGTTTGACCTTACCGTCGGGGACGCGGTTAGCGAAGACGAGGCGGATGTTCTTGTAGAGGTAGAAACGGCCCTTGGAGGGACAGCAGATATGCAGGTGGACGAGGTAGCGGAGGACGGGCCGCTCGTCGGCGGCGGTTGTGGCGGTGTCCTGCGGGAGCCCGTCGATGATGGGACCGGCGGAGTAGCTTCTCTGGCGAATAAATGTTTTCGTACCGGCTTCCATGCCCGATAGATCGTAGGGGACTAGATAGAGTTTCACCGCCGTCTTATTCTGGTTCTTGATGACGATTTGGATTCGGCCTTTTTCTGGTATCCGGTAGCTACCGCCCGGAGGGACCTTGGGAGAACCAGATCGGCGGCGTCTCGGAGCCGATGTTCGTCGGGGCTCCACGTCACCCATAACACCCCCGCCCACTCCGGATACCGAGTCATCTACATCCATGTCTTCCTCGGGTGCCTTCCGATCGGCATATCTATTCTGCATCTTTCGCTTGGACCTCAACTCGTCCTCCTGGTTCGCGAGCCCGTTCTCAAGGTCAATCTGGCCGACATACGGGCTCGGGCCGTCCTCGAATCCAGGCCGTCCGGGCACGTTATTGCTGCCGTAGCTGTAGTAGACGGCGGGGAACGGCAGCGTCACATGAGGCGGACACCTCAAACTCGCCTTGCACTTCCCCAATCCCAAAACTCCGATCTGGGCAAGAAATTCGATGGGCTTGGATGGAGTGGTAGACATGCGACCGCGCAGAATGCTCTCCTCGTAGGAGCCCACCATGGACGCATGTTGCAGAGGCGAAGTATCGGAAGTGAACGACGGCCTTCGAGAGCGAAGGAGAGCCGGGGTGCCCGGGAAGCTGGGTGCCAGGTTAATGCTGGGTGTCGAGGTGAGAGACCTCCGCGGTTGGTGAGCTTGGTAGGCTTCACGGCGCAAGGATGGGATGCTCTGGGGTGTGGAGGCTCCTGAGCGCGGAGGGATGAAGGGCTGCGGGGAGGGAGTAGGGTAGAGGGAATGACGTCTACGAGCGGGAGACGGCGAGGCAATGTTAATGCCATTCATCGGGAGAGAGATGTCCAAGTCTTCGTTAATTTCGGACTGAACCAGAGGGCTCGTGGGCGGCTTGTATACAAAGCTATTTGAAAACGAAGAGGATAGCGACGAAGGAACCGACTTGAATTCGTCTCTCGTTGAGAACGGGCTTTGCTGCTGGGGAAAGGCAAAAGGAGCGAAGGGCCTCGGGGGCGAAGTTGCTACCCAAGTATGGAGAGGGCGTGGAGATTGAACGACGCCGTGGTGGCCTTGAGCTGACCGGGCCTCGTCAAGGTGGCGCTGGGGCCTGGTTTGTCCATGCTCGTTCTCGGTGAAATCTCCGGAATGTAGGGCTGACCTCGGACGTTCAATACTCAGGCCCTCTTGTAACCTCTGGTCGTCTTTGCCTCCGCCTATCACGTCCTTTACCTTCTCTGGTGTGATTTGGGCAGCAGGCAAAAGAGCAGCGGCTGGGTTCGGTGTCGTCCTAGGCCCGTCCGCAACCGGTCCGGAGGGGCATCTCCGGAGAATAGACTCGATCGGAGGCGGCGAGTTGGAAAGAAGCGGCGAGTACGAAGAGTAGGAAGGAGCATCTCGTAGGTCGACATGTCGATTGAACCAAGCTGGGCTCTCGCCCCTCCTAAACTTCTCAAGGAGCTCAGCCTTATCTGGGCGTGGTTGGTCCGCCAGCTCAGGAGTGACGGGCCTCGGACTGTCTGGAATTGGACCCTCGCAAAGCTCGGTACGAATACTTTCCTCAGACAGTCGCCTATGGTGGTGAGGGTGGTGGCTCTGGGCAATCTCTACAGGGCGACGGTCGGGCTCGAGCTTCTTGGCGGGCTTGGTCGGAGCTAAAACCTGTTTGCTCTGGAGGCGGTCGACACAGGCGGCGGTCTCGTCGACCAGACCATCGTGGTCGAAATCATCCTGGATAATCGGCATGATGGGCGTACGAAAACAAATTCAGTGACTTTTTCCCTCTCCTAAACCACGGCAAGCAGGCAGGGCTGCAGCGTGGTTCAAGAGATTGTGGTGTCACAGATGGAGGTGAGACGTCAGGTTGCAAGCAATCATGATCACTGCAGATGCAGTTGAGCTTCTTTTCTCTTTTCGGGTTTCGGAGCAAGGGATAGATTGAATTGTTTGGCAGTGAAGTTTATACTATCTGAGACGGATTCCCCAGGCAAACAATTTTGGAGCCGTTCGTTTGGTTGGAAAAATTAGAATTTTTTCTGCTCTTTGGTTTTGGGGGTTTTTAAGGATGAGATAATGGAGAGTTGAATCTTGCAAAGCAGCACAACTGGAAAGGAGAATGAGAGGTGCCTCGGAGGGACGTCATAAGGACCCGCCTCGGACTTATAAGTGAGTCGACGGTGACTCTGATAATCTGGAAGCGTGGGCGAGAGTGGGTGACTGCAGATTGGGAGGCTGCTAATACCAGATTGGACTGCCGTTGAGGGGCCGGTTTCGCTTTAGGCCCAGCGAGCGGCAGGGTTCAGGGTGGGATTAATGAGTCTGGCCCACTTGGTCGGATCGGCGATTTCTGGAAGGGGTGGATCGGGCGGAAATGGAAAATGAAACAAAGGCTGGACGGGAGAAGCTGGACGAAGTAAACTACAGCACAGAAACACGAAACTGGTCGGATCGGAGAAGCTACGATTTGACTTTCTCTTTCAAGAGTTGGGAATATTAATGAGGAATCGAGGCGGGAAAGAGCTGGGCACTGGCTGAGCTGGGTAAAGCTGGGGAGGTGAGACCGATCCAGCCACTGTTTCCTTGTGTAAACTACGAAGTACATCCTACAATTGTACGAGACTCGACTTCGGACACGCTCCTGCCTTGTAAATTGGCCCAGTACTTTGCCGAACTCCCATCCAAACAGGACAGTCAAAGTCACGGGCACTACCAAATCCAGATGTCCTAGTCTTCCTCTACAGAGGTACCGACGTGATGTACAGTTGTCTTGGTAGCTCCGAGTTATTGTGATCCATCAATGGACCCTTGAACTTTCCTGGGACGTCTACGAAGTACGGTACGCTATGTACATTGTACTTGTAGTGCCGGCTTATTCACAGGAATCAATCAACGATTGTCTTCTGACCTCGGAAGTCTCACGAGACCAACCAACGGCCCAATCTGCTGGCCAAATCTCCCATGGCGAAGTGTACAGGCGGGGTAGGGTAGGAGATTATCCCATACATTTAGTATGGTAAAGAGATTTGAGACTTGACCTGGAGATATTGATCAATCTCGCCCCGAGAAATGTCAATTTGACTTCGGTGCTGTTCACTTCGCAGACGTCCATCCCATCTACAGATCAATTGATATTGCACGCATGCGTTCTTACAATATAGCCAGCCAGCCCCCTGCTGAGGTAGAAGAACCCTCAACCTTCCTAGAAGCCCCCCACACTTACAAGTACATCAATTGATGTCTGCGCTGGTGTCTGCATCTCTGCCTCACTTTCATCCGAAGGAATGGGCGATGACGAGAAGGATGTGTGGCATGGCATCAACTTAGTCTGGACGCTAACACTGCAGCGTCGACTGAACATCAGAGTCGTGGTCGGGCATCGTTTTACTTATCGTGCACTTCTGTTAGCCTGGACAGACGTGTATACAACACGTCGCCGATGATGAAGTAGCTGCAATCTGCATGGTCGGTGCATTTATCACCTTTTCACATGGACCAAGACGAAGTAGATATGAAATTGGATGCCCGGTTGAAGTTGCAGGGATATCAAAATCCGGCGTATCACCAACTTGGAGGGCAAGGCCTGGGCCAGCATTGAGCAGGTTCAATGCTCGACGTCATATTTGACAGAACTTTGACGAGCATGATTTGACTCCCCGTTGATGCCCAGTTAATCCGGTATCTCCTAGATCCATTTCTGTGCCCGTCCTGTCCAGCTGGTGTCGAGCCTAATGAATAGTCGTGGTTTGTAGTTATCATCCTCATCAAGCAGCTGCGTTCAATCCCAACTGACCCAATTTCCATTAATTGACGGAAACGCATTTGAACTGAGAGCGACGAAGATAAAAAAAAAACGGATTTCGGCCTCACACCGATGAAATGCCTCCTTCGGTTTTGGTTCCGACGAACATTTCTATAGATGCAAGAAGGTGCTCGCCGAAGCGCTGATTGACCCTATCATCCAGATCAAGACCAGATCTTGGATGAAGCATTTGAGTTGCAGCGAATTCAGTAAACCGGATCCACCCCGCTGCAGCTTGTGCCTACTTTCTTAGGATTAACTCTATTCTTGAGTACGCTAAAACGATCATTGATGCATTTTAAGCACATCGGACAAATGCTGATCTTGTTGCTGTCTGTGGGGACATCTTCCCGATTCCGCCCGACGTTGGACGTCTTCAAGAGCTTATAATCAACTCAGACTCCGATCCTCTCCTTGGTTCCTAAGAACCACCGACCTAGCTACCAACTCGCCGAAGTCCGATGCCATATTCAGGAGGATCTCGCTCGCCCCGGGCAATCGTGACCGCAGCCTCCTCAATGTGGCCTTGGCCTACCAGTCTTCGGAGATATTCCATCGTCCATTCCTGGCATCGTCTGTTGGTAGTCTGCCACGGATGGAGTGAGTTAGATATTGCTTAGCTGACGGCAATCCCACTGCTACTCACGTCGTTGACCGGAGCCATGAAGTTCTCGTTCACGCCTGGTGCTGGAACCTGCAGAGCTACCCTTTCCAACAATCCTGTGGCGACGGTGTCCCTCGACATTGCCGGGGTCTGAGGCTCAACAACGTGGCCTGAGTCGACCGATCCAAGACGGACGAAGGTCTCTACACCGTCCGCGTCCTCGAGGTCGTAGTTTCGTTTAAATTCGTGAGCATACCCGAGCATCGAAGCTCCAACGACCTGGATAACAGTTCCGATGCAGGGTTTGGACCTGTCGTTGGGGTCAAGATGTGCGTACGTAGCGTTGGGAATGAAGATTGCGAAATGAACACGCTGCTGTCCCCGTCGGGACTTGGCGAGATAAACGGGACGAGAGGAGCTGGTAGAAGCCATGAAAACTAGAAGGCGATTTTACTTGGTACTCTAAGCGCGATCGTGAGGAAGTTTGTACGTAAATACACACAAGCTGGAGCCTGGCGGAGTCTTCATTTCTGATGTCTTCAATCGTTTTGGTGGTTGTTTGTTAGAAGTAGAATCGTCGTCTAACACAAAAATTCCAGTGATGCAAACATTCACAGGTCACGACTGCTGCCTAGAGTTGCTCGGGCAGCACGGGCAAATGGTCTTGATACTATTCACAGCCGGGCCCTTATATTAGTCTTACAATCTCGTCAAGTTTCTGGTGAGAAACAGGTCAATATTGATCTCTCTCGTGCGAATCCCAAACTAGAAACATCAAAATCAACTGCTCTGCATCGCGTCAACGGGTACCAAGCTCCACCCTCGAAAGACGCCAGTCACTTCCCCTCCCCCTGATCATGAAAATAATCGCAGTATTCGTACAAAGCAATCTCCCGTGCAACCTCGCGTGGAAGTCTGCAATCTCAGAGGATCAGTTTCTTTTCTTTTCATTTTTTCTCTTCTTCTCAAGGCCTTGGAATTTTTTAGGGGAAAAAAAAGATCACACATCTTTAGCCTTACAGCTCGGCCAGCACCTCGCATTCATCAAAGTAGCGAGTCAATGCTGCTAGATCCGCCCGCGCATGCGCGATGGAGTCTTCTACTCTCTCGAAGGCCTTGTCCTTGCCCGCCATCTTTGCGTCGAGGGCATCTCGTTGTTTCTTTAAATCTCGCCCTATATTAAAGAAGAGAAGTAAGAATAATAATGATGATGATAAAAATGTAGAAACATATTTGAGATTTTAAGAAGCGAATTTTAATTAGTCGGGGCTAGTTTGCCTAGAGGGCGTGGAATAGAGAGAGAGAGAGAGAGAAAGAAAGAGAGGGAGTTTACAAATTTCTTTGCTTGTATGGCCCATGAGGCGGCCGGGCATGAGGCATTCCATCGCCCAGTCATGGCGCGTTTGTTCGGCTTGCTTGGATACTGAGTCGTAGTATGCTTGGATCTTTTGGTAGGTGGCGAGGTGCTTCTCGAGAAGTTGGCGTTTGTGGCCGAGGTCGGTGTCGGCTGGATGGCGGCACATGCCCGACGAAGAATGGTGGATGTTTGCAATTGAAGCAGGCGAGAGAGGGAGGAGTGGAAATAGGATCAACGATACGTAGAATCGATTCACTTGTTTTTACGACGTTCTGATTCCGGTCCAATATAGAGCATTGATGATGATTGAGACATTTGATTAGGTATGTAGGCATGATCAATACACGATACCAGTAGGGCTCTGAGATCTTCAGGGGTCTGTCAGCCTCGTGTAACGTCTTACAACCCAGCTTTGATAACGAGAATGAAGTGACCTACCCCAGAATCTGCTTCACTTTCAGCGATACAGTTCACATTTCAGTGCCAGTTGACGCTATTCTCAGCTTCAAGGGCTAGTGATTTTATACGTTCGAGAATCATTCTCAGCAACGTCCTGAAACTTGGAAGGATCTCGACATCTCGACCTCAAGATTATCACGATCAAAAGACAACAAGGCCATCAAAGTCTTCTCTAGTCAGCTCGTCCACTCGCCCAACTCGTTTCCTCCAATGTCCTTCCGTAGAGCCAGCATCTTGGTCATCCAACAGCGCCCTTGATCAACATTGCCTTCCCCATTTGCATGACGCGAGCTCCTTTCACGAACGAGGTTCGAGAAATGAATAAAAGAGAGGGGGAGTGGGGGGTCAACCTACTGGCCCTTTGGCGGTCTTCGTTGATACAGTGGTCGGCAAGTCTCTGGTAGAGGACGGCAACTCTGTGATGATGCTCCCCTACACTAGACTCGAGCTGTCCCAACCGCTGCATCAGGGAACATCCGGCTTTATTCCATCAAGGCCTGATACCTCTTGCTATCTTCTGCCAACCTCGTAAAACTTCAGCCTCATAAGTCCTAAATCCTAATGCTTTCAAAGGAGATGAGAATGAAGATGTACATTCTAGAAGTCTATATGGAAGAACGAATGAAATAAACCACATCAACCAAAATAATGATGATATCCCCCTTCTATCCAGTTTTCTTTTTATCAAACAAAACGTGATGGTACACAGAAAAAATAAATAAAAAATCTCTTCATACACAAAAACCTCTCCCTTCCCCAATTCACCCTCTCGACTCCCTCTTCCGCGCCGCCCTCCTTACCCCTGAAAGAGCAAGCACATTCTCAATCTTCCCCTGCAAATCCGGCGTAACAGCCATCTTCTTCCTCCTCGCCCCGTCTATCTTCCCTTCATCCTCCCCACCGACATCGCCCTCCTCCTCAACCTCATTCCCAAACGCATACTTCTCTCCAAACCAAGCCCCCACCTCCTCCTCATCCGAATACCTCAACGTCATGATAGCATGAACCGTCCGCGGACACGACGCCGTGACAAAGCGGAGCGTCTCGGAAGTCTGCGAAGACCACGCGTCGAGGTAGATACGGGCGAGGAGCTTGAGCGTGTCGGCGTTGGGGCGGAGGTGGCGCGGGTTGAGACCCGGGTTGAGGAGCTGCGGCGCGAGGGTGACGGAGCGGCCGCGGGCTTTGCGGCGGCGTTGCCAGCGGCGGGTTTTGCGGTCGTTGTACTTTTGCTGGAGGAAGCGGGCGACTTGGGCGTGGTCGGCGAGGTATTGCTGTTCGGCTTCTTCGGAGAGGGGGGTGATGGTGGTGGCCGCGGTTGGGCGGCGTTTGTGGGTGGTGGTGGTGGTGGTGTACAAGAGTTTGGCTTCCATGAGGGGAGACGGGAGGAGGTCGTCGCGTTTGGGGAGTAGTCCGCCAGCCGTTGTTTGTGCCGTGGGAGGAGGCGTCCGTGCCCGGGAAGAGGCTACACTCTGCTGATCCTGAGCCTGCTGCTCCTGAGGTTGCTGCTCCCGAGGCTGCTGAGACTTGCGAATGTGAATCCCGCTTATATTGCGGCGCATAGTGTGAATCTTGAGCTTGCGCATATGCCTCCACCCCATCCAATTCGGCATAAGCATCTGCTCGCAATACGTAAACGCCTCCCTAACCTTCCCCATACTCGCCAACGCCTGGATAGTATGGTTCCAGTTCCGCCGGCCCAGGTGGAACCCGGCCGACGTGACCTCGTGGAGGAGCTCGAGCAGGCCGTCGGCGTCACCCTCCCGCATCAGGACCTCCTGCATCGTCTTGAACCCCTCGTCGAGGTTGTGCTGAAGCTTGACGGGGATCTTGGGCCGCGGGGACCTGGCCGTCTCCTTGGCTTCGTCCGCCGTCGTCAGGCTGAGCTGGAGGTTGCGCTCCCAGAGTATGCTCCACAGGTGCTTGACCCTGCGGTTCTGGCCGCGCGAGGAGGCCGTGATCATCATGGCCGTGAGCATCCCGTCCGGGAGATCCCGTTCCGAGCATTGGTGGGGTGCGCGTTGCTGGTAGATGGATGCCACCTCGGCGATCAATTCATCATCTCCCATCTTGGCGAGCGTATAGGCGATTCGCTTTAGAGCTAGTGTCGACTCAGGCTTGTCGAGGTTAAGGTTCGCTGAAGATGATGAAACATCGCCAGCTTGAGATCTCTTTCGTTGAGGCGGCGTCACACTCTTTCGGTAATACTCAACAAGGTCCCTCCCAGTCAGGAGCGCACCAGGAAGTGGAGGCATGTTTGGATTCTCTTTGGCGGCGATGGCCCACCGATGAGCCGACTTGGCTAGCAGGGTCATAGCATTCAGTGACATGGGTAATCCCTCTTCCTTCATCCGCTTACCAAGGCTGTGAACCAAATTGTATTGGCCAGTCTTGAGGGCACCGGCCATCACCGCTTCGAAGTGTTCTGTAGTAACTCTCCAGAATTGCAACTGCAACGCCTGCCTGAGGAGTTCATAGGCCTTGCCCACCTGCTTGCAGCGCGCTAGCGCCTGAGTCAGCTGCAAGAACGTCTGCTCATCCCACGGAATTCCATGCTGAGCCATGGAGTTCATCAGACGATGCGACTCGTGGAGCCGGTGGTGAGAGGCGAAAATAGCCAGCATGGTGTTGAAGAGTTCGGGGCTGCGGATGCCGTTGTCCATGGCCCACGTGCAGAGGTTGGTGGCCTGCTTAAGAAGCCCGTTGTTGCCAAAGGCTTGGATGACAGGTATGATGATGCGCGGTGTCCGATGCAGACGCCATTTTTTTGCCTTCTCAAACATCTCGAGGGTGAAACTTAGGTCGCCACTATCCGCAGAAAGAGCCATGATGGTCGCGAGGGTGTGGATATCTGGCCTGACTTCGCCATTCCGACTTATCCAATCGTTCATGGCCCCTCTGTAATCTCCGGCAAGACAGTACTGCTTAAGTTGACGATGCCATTCAAGGTCCCCGGGCTGGACGCCAAGTCTCTCCACCACATCGTTGAGGGCAAACTGAGCCATCTCCTCGTCACCGTGCGTCTTGAACACCTCGATGTAAGGCTCATAGGACAGCGGATCTCGCGTTTGGTTGAACAAAGCGCCCCGCACCCCGTAGCTCGACCACCAATTCCGAATCGCGGCGGTGTCTTCAGAGGGCAGCTTGTCGTCGCCATAGTACACGCGACAAAACCCCTTATGTAGGCGTAGCAAGCGACGCCTGTCGTATGGGTAGAAAACCTCAAACATTACACCCAAAACCCGAGGGTCCATCTTTGTCCGCGGGTGGCGCTTGTACGCCTGGAAGATTACCGGAAGATGCGTAGTTTCCCGCCGCTGGAACGCGTCAATAATGTACTCAGCGTACAGCTCAGGCCGATCGAGCAGACGAAGCAGGCCTTTGGCCTGGCTGGGCTTGCACGGCTGGAAGAGCGCCATCTCCGCGACGTCCCTTAGTAAGCTGTCGAGACTGTCGATGAGTTTGGTTTGTTGGGTTTGCGCCGCACTCCCTGATAAAGCCCTGCGCTGAGCGTCCAAGTGCGCCGAGAAGTCCAGGACTGCTTTGCCAAGATGAGGGAGAAATCTTAACCTTTGCAGAGAGGGCAGCGCTGACTTTGAACGGTGGTGGACAGACCAGAGCTGCCATGCATCCCATAGCAGGGATGCTGACCCCGTCTTGAAACTCATGAATATTATCTCCTTAAAAATCGTCGTTGACGGACGCTTGGTCAAATTAGTTTTGAAGTAATCAAGAGCCTCTTTGTGTAGGCCGAGCTTCAAACAAGACAGAACAGAAATCAAGGCAAGGTCGCCGTCGAGAGAGTCGCGGTCTAGTTGTGTGACGAGTGACCAGCAACGCTCCGCCTCAAGCTTGCTGTTGGCCCATCGACCGATATAGAGTAGTACGTCGACACGAACTTCATCTTGACTGCTAGAAGGAAGGTGACTGTACAACTCCCACACTTCGTGTGTCTGCTTCCTATCCACGTCGGACATTACATGCCGCAAGTGCTCTAGGGCAAGGGCACAATGGTGATCGTCGGTAGGATAATCGGTAGCACTAGAACTGGCTATTTCTCTCTTTTCTCCTTCCAGACGAGCACTGGGAGGCTCGATCTGGCTAAAACTAAGGATGGGACTCGCGTCCGGAATTCTTGCGGAATTAAAGTGGGCATTATTCGGAGCATGGGATAGCGAGGGCTGGGGAAGATCAAGGAATCGGTGAGGAGCGGAGGAAGTAATCGATCTCGTCTGTATGAAAGGCGGCGAGTATAGCCATCGATCGTGGACGTCGACCAAAGAAGCTGAGGCTCTTCTTATGGTCGAGAGAGCCCCGCCGCCGGAAGCGTACAATGCCTCTAGCGCATCATAACCATTCGACGGGTTGACTGTGCGGGGGACGCGGGTTGGGCCGGTCAGCGCTCGAGCTCTGCTCCTGAGCAGGGCAGCCCAGGCCACAGAGGTCTCTAGCGCCGCCGCGCCATGCCTCCAGAAGGTGGGGGACAGCTTCCGAACGGAGTATGCGGATCTGGAGGAGGTGGCGAGGATTCTGTGGAGGGCGCATTGCTCGAGGGAAGAAGCTGTCCTCTCCAGCATTGAGGCTGGATTGGGGGGGAGAATGAGAGCTCCGAAGTGCTCAGTAGATGCTATATCGAGTCGGAGTATTCAATCGTCATTCCTGTGAGGTCGGGGAGGGTATCGTCGACTCGTCAGCGCTGGAAATTTCGAAGTCGGACTCGGTGGTGGGAAGAGTTTCGCAGGTGGTGTGGTGTGGTGTGGCGTGGCACTGGGCAAATTAATTCAATCCCGTCGACGGGCCCATAAACGTATTCCCAAGAAGATACATATGGTTCAAAGGTAGATATTAGAACAGAAGTAGTGTTCTGCAATCGTTAGGCGAGGAATTCGTTTTGTCGGCTTGGCCCGTAGAAAATTCGCCGTTGAAGTCTTTCGCAAGGTCCTGCAAGGCGATTTCTTTTCCAGGTTCGCAGACCAAAGGCCTGTAGACTAGAATATCAGCCAATCACAGCAAGTCTAGAGCTTATGAGGTTTTCCCGAGAGATCAGACCATATCTCGGTTCACCGTCCGCGGACCTCTGTATTTCTAATACATTGTCTAATTGCATAAGGCGCGCAGACCCTAACTCCATCTCAATACCGAGTGTAATGCGTTAATCCATCTAGCTTACCCCACGACAAGTAAACCGCCCCGCCTGAAGACAATTGAGCAGTGGACAGCAGCTTTCTCGAGCCCTGCGCATTGGCACTCCTCCACGATATTATCCGCAACAATGGATATCACAAAGTTTGTGGTGTCCGGCCGAGCCCAAGCCTTCGGCGACAATGCAGTATACAGGGGCCAACTCTCTCGCCGGCTCTTAAAGTCCCGGAAAAAGCTAGGGATCGCAACAAGGAACCGCGGAAAGTACCAGAAGAAGGACGAGATTATGGCAGAGCAAATCAGGGAGAACCCTGAGTAGGTCCCATGAATCCAACACCCTTCCCCCGAGCTTGTAACTAAGAGGGGTGAAAATCTAGATATGTGCATCTTCTGCTTCTTACCAGCGAGCGGGCCTGGGCCCATGCCATGAGTATGAGGACTGCCCACATGGCCGACGCCAAGGGAATCGCCGGCCGCACGAGATCCCACATCATCTCTCGAATCGAAAAGGCGGCGCACACGGCCGAGCACCTCGTCTCAATTCTTTCCGACTCTGAAGGCTCCGGAGCAAAATCGACGGATATCCTCGAGGCCTTCGCCTACGCCGGCATGATGCGCGGAGCGGCCAACTTCGAGAAGCAGAGTTGGGAGAAGTGCTTAAAGAATTATTCGGTTTCCCACGCCATCTACAGCGCGCTGAAGACGTCTTCCGCCGACGGCGAGACGTACAAGGATCTCCTCTCCGAAATCATCGACCCTTCGATCCAATTCGCCGCCTATCAACTCAAGACGCCCCGAACCGTGCCCGTCCATATCATTGCCCGAAAAGCCTTCCCAACGTCCAACTCCTTCCTCGTTAATGAGATTAACGAACGAGATCCGTCCGTGCTGAAGCAAGAGGACGCGGAGTCCAAGCAGGAGGCCGGTGTGGAGGATGTGCCCAAGACGCTGGCGTGGCGGTCGAGAGAAGTACGCATCGAGGACGCAGCGATTGCGCTCGCTTGGAAAGCTACTCTGGCGGCAAAGGAGGCCCTAACGAGTAAGGTGGCTTCTGCGGAATCTATAGTCCCTAAAGAACTGGCCAGCGCATACGACGATATCCTTACGGCTACCCAGGATGCCGTTGATGCGACGAAACAGGCGTTGGATGAGCTGAGGGGCGAAAACGTTCCGCAGACCGACCCCCGCATGCAGAGTCTGCAGATTACGCGTACGGCCGTCAACTTTGAGATGATAAGCTGGAGAATAGGGCGAAACCGTGTTCTAACCGGACCCCACGATGGCGCCGTGGAGGATTATGCCGAGCTGTCGAAGAGGGAATTGAAGAAGAGGGCGAAGGCCAAGGACGAGACCAAACCCAGGGAGATCAAGCTAAAGCAGAAACTTAACAAGTTAAAGGAAAGGGTTGCTCTCTACGATGGTGCTCTCCAGAACCTAGAGGAAGCGAAGGCTCTCCCTGGTGTACCCGCCGACGAGGAGCTAACACAGCGGCTGGACGCAACCGAAAAATACTTTACCGCGCTCAAGTAAGGATGCCCTTCGCACGCCTCGATAATTCTGATCACACATACTAACTACAACCAAAGAGCCCTCTCCATCGCCCGCTCCCACGCCCTAACCGGCAACAGACGCAACGCCCTCGCCCTCCTCGCCCACGCCCAAAC
>SJVG01000287.1:0-41354 GCA_034774675.1 Scedosporium minutisporum
TTTTGAGAGAGACTTGACCGTTGATGAAGCGGATTTGATGTAAAGGTTTCGGGTAGAGGTACTTAGTCCAAGGTCTAATCCGGACCTGCCTATTACCCTCTATAAGTCCCACCGACGGTGGGGTTCTAGGGGCATTCCAGACGTGCACTATTGATCATTATTATTGTTTTCGCTGAACACGACTCCTAAAGACTCCCCGTGCTTCTCGTTTTGAAACATTGGCATTGCGCGTCCATCGGTGTCGGGCATGATGAGGTCACTGGACGTGGCGACATGCCTCGACCTGGTTTGAAGCTGGTTGGGCTTAAGGTTTAAGGGGTGCAGAGACCAAAGGGTCAAAGCTTTCCCTGCTCGCGTGGTCCTCCTTTTCGGTGGAAAGAAAAGGGAACAAAATTTTCCGTGTGGCGATGCGGACGAAAACTAAACTAATCTAATCTAGCATCTTGTTCTGATGCGTTTCTAGTTGGCGCCGGGCGGGGAGGCGATGGCGTTACACTTGGGGCGGGCTGTCGAGGAGATGCTTGGAGAAAGGAGAGCTACAGAAGACTCTCGCCTGAGATCGGCTGAAGCAACTGCTATGCCGACTCTGATCCACCCGGTATAGAGTCGTACAAAAGGGCGCGGCCTTCCTGATAATATAGCCGTATATACATCTCGTATTCCACAGGACAGGACAGGCAGGTGGAATGCAACTGTGAAGTAGTACCGAGGTATTCGTACAAGATAGACTCGTGAATGCAAGGAAGGTGGTGATGGCTTCCCGTCATCAACCATCGATTCATCAGGCACCAGGTGTGCTCTCTGCTCAGCATGGGGAGGCATGTAAACGGCGATGCCGGGAACAAGTCAATGAGTGGTCCCCAAGACTGCAGGTCCTGTGATTGACACTCTGCATTGCTGCAGTCGCTTCAGAGTCCCCTTCTGAGATGGATGGTCAGTCAGTATCCGGGTCAGCTGCACCACCTGGCACAAGGTTTCAATAACAGGTCAGCACCATCGGCTGGCTGAGACTCGGGGCTGGCCCGAGAGTGTGGTTGGCGACTGCAGGGGTGAAAGGGTCCTGCCTGCAAGACTAGACCATTCCGCAACTGGCAACCATCGCAGATCTGACTCTGATGGGTTCTGGCAATGTACCCCTTTTTCCTTCGTACGAGATCTCTGGCTGCATGCATGCAGGCACACACTCATCATCACTGTCAAAAGTGATTGATTCGGTGTCAGCCCAAAGCACTTGCCGATAATGTCGATACTTCACTGTGCTGGAATTATGCCTCATGCAGGACCAACCCCGACATTCCCCTTTACCTAGGACACACTGATCCTCATCCAGCGTGGAATGTCGGGAATATCCCCCGCTGGAGTACCGCGTATTAAGGCAGAAACGACAGGCAGACGCGACATGTAAAGAAGACGGCATGGAACAAACCAACCAATCAATCGCCTGGACTCGGTCAATGTTGCCAATACAAACAGCGCTGCACCAGAGACTGGCAGATTCGTATTGTGCCCTGTGGTAATACTGGAAGAGGGCACACGGATGGATCTGATCCATCAACCTGGCCCGTCTGCCCTGCCGCTATCAATGTTCATTCCATCGAATTGATTGCTTCGTAAATATTTCATAGATCAAGGTGCTCCATGTTTAGAGTGTGTACCGCCAAATGTGTCAAGTTCTCGTACTGCTTCTGTCTCGCCTTCGAACATGTCGGTGCCATTGAGGCTGCACTGCGATCGAACCGTCTTTTCTCGAGATGCCCACTTCCCTGTTTCGACCTGAGGCTGAGGGGTTCAACTTTCACCCCTAGGACACCGAGAAACTTAAAACTCATCATTGATGTGTTTCTGGCTTCCCCTATTAGTTTACATCGAAGGGTCCAATTGTCCTTCGAACTAGGGCGAGACGGTGGTGGAATCACATTGATCTCACCTTCATCCTTTCCAAACGCTCCTTCCACCAATACTTTGTAGCCCAGAGGCTGTTGCCAGCAAACGGTCATTGCGGGTACCTCCTTTGTGAAGTAAGCGGGTGCGAGTTTTACCTGTACAAGTACTTCGAGTGACAGTACCTCTCATCTTCCTCAAAGTGTTCCCCCTCCATCTCTCAACCGTCCTCGGCCCCTGAAGCGCAGCCGGAAGGTAGCACCAAGCAGGCACTAGACAGACTTGCATGCACTAATGTACTGCGGTTCATGTACAGTTACCTTCCCCAGATAGGTAGTCTCGCCTCTGGGTACTTGTTTCCTGGGTCTTCCTGAGCACCCACTCTAATTAATACTTCATAGGCTCTAATTAATTAGCTCCCTTGCTCCTTCCGTCCATCCACCACCACTACCCACAAGGAGAAGGACCCTCCAACTCGTGCCGTGGTTCTGAGGTTCTGGTTCACCACCTGCCCAGCCTAACCCAGCCGCCCCCGCGACCCTTGCTGGATGACTGCTTCCCGCCCACTTTGTTTACAACAGAGTAGACAAGTACCTGTACTCAGCCGGTTCTAGTGTCCATCAAATCAATCCCTTCGATTTGATCCCCGGGTACTTCAAGACCACCCTCCCTGCTCCTCTTCCAAGACCTGTATCCATCCATCTTCAACAACACCCCCCTCACCTCACCTACGTCAATCTAACCTTTTCGTTGCCGCTCATAGCAACGCATACATTTCTCTTGCGCCCTTCCAGTAAGAGAACAAAAATCAAGCATCCTCCCTATTCTCCTCTCCCTCCTACTATCTTTCTGCCTCCTTGGCCGAGCCACGCATCCAACGATTACGAGAGCCACTGAAACCAGGAAGTCGTCGATCGAACCCTCCCCTATAACGACGACCAAGAATATAAACAAGCCGTCGTCCCTCCACAAACCCCTCTCGATCTGGCCACGATCTCGCCTTCCCGCTTGACGAATACGTTTCCGATTAAAAAGCAGTTCCGAGAACTTGCCGCTAAACAGATCAGCGAAAAGCAAGTCAATATAGCTTCCGGAACACGTAGTGTCCCCCTTTGGTCATTCACCCTTAGCGACGTAGCCGGCGACGAGACGATTCACCTCCAGTTCTAGAGCCAGTACTCTGTCATTCTGTCCGGCATCTCCATCGTGTCAACAAGTAAACCCACCCTTATTTTCCGCGTCTTGCCCGCCTCATCACCCAAGACCATCTTAGCTCGTTTGTTGTCCGTGTAACCTATGAGCTCCTCAACCCTCTAACACCTCGGCCTACTCGACCGAACCAACCCTTGACATCCCGATCAACATGGAGCCCGTTCCAGAGACTGAGCGAATGGAGGAGTTCCGGCAATCTCCTCTCCCTACATTACGTCTTCAAAATCCCAACGCAACCCCCTCAACCGACAGCGATGGCCTCGTGAGGCTTCAGGCCCTACGGCGATCGACCGATCCACTTCCCACATCCCCCAAATCGCCTTCCTGGTATTCCTCCAATACTCTACCCTACCGCCCACGAACCACTTCGCCTCTCTCGGGAGCTAGTTCTCACACAAGATCCCGGTCTGCTGCTTCCCCCTTGGCGATTCCCTTGTCGAGAACGCAATCGCTTCCTGGAGTCAATGGCGCCGGTCACCTCCTTTACTCTCCACAGCTACGACCCAGCAGTCCGTCTCGTTCCCCGAGCTCTCCGAGCAGAATCCGTATTCCCCGGAAAATCGCCGACGAAGCCTTCCCACCAACATCGCCAGTCCGTATGACCGTTCTCGAGCCGGCCGAGCGAAAAGTCACGGAAAAGAACAGCTCTACAAACCTGGCTACTCCGCCAGCCCAGATCACGGTTTCACGTCATCGTCGGCCTGCATCCCCATTTAGACACTTTACCACCACCGGCGCCGTGCCAACCCCTGGTTCGTACTCGACTTCGACCTCGACCTCGACCACTACCAACCCGTTCTATCGATCGCCTGACTCCTTCCCTGGTGGTTATGGCTTGGCTCCCTCCTTTGCGCCTTCTTCTGTACCGTCGACTCCCACTTCCGCCCGGTCTAGGAGCCCGAGCATTTCAAGTCTCGAGACGATTCCTGATTCTCCCGATGCTGAGGAGGCAGCTCTAGAGGCTGAGAGGTTAGCGAGGCTAAAGGCCGACGCTGAGGCAGCGGAGAGCTCCGACTCGTCTACGGACTCAAAGCCTAGGTCGAGTCTCGACGTGCCTACCCGTGGTCGTACTCTCGGCTTTGGTTCGAGGGACAAGCGCAAAAGATGGAGCGTTTGTGGAGCTGAACGGCGCGGTGACCTTGATCTCGAGACCATCTGGGAAGACTAGTCTCTTATTCGTGGTCCCGAAGCCGGAACATGGCCGGCTCGTTTAACCCCATCACGGCGGCCGCACACCATTATTACACTAATATTGGTTTCTACCTTACATCTTCATTCAGCATAAGAATATGTCCTTGTCCCGACATATTCAACATTGTGTACTTTTCTTTTTCCCTGTTTCCTTATCTGTCATCATCGGCGTCCAACCCAACTTCATAGCATCAAAGGTGTTTAGGTGGTCTACTTCAATCTCTCTCTCTCTGGTCTCATTCTGAAGGCCCATACTTTGATACCCTCGCAAGGAAATTTCTTCTCTTCTTTTGTTCTTCGAAATACAAGAAGAGCTGAAAGCTAACTTGGCGAAAGTTTGTTTTGTTTTTCTTCTTACGCACCGTCTCCGTCACTTTGGTCATTTTCAACTACATTGCATTACCGGCATCAAGGGCTTTGTTTTTTTCTTGGTCGGCTGTTTTTCACACAAGCCAAGGTTTCATAGGTCTTTCAAGCTCTCGGGAAAGAGCCTCGGGTCATTCGTTTTAATGATTTTGGTAGGCGGTGGTAAATCAAGGATTTCTTTCCATAAAACAACATTTTTCTTCTCTTCTTTTTCTTTTAAATCGACAAACGTCTATAAACGGTTCGACTTAATCCTGCGCGTGGCGATTCTGGAGGGATCGGAGGACCCCGAATCCTAGGAAGGAGTGGGTTTGAATCAAAGTTGGGGCTTGTCAACGCCACAAAACCAGCGCAGGACTTGGCTGGGATTCGGAACTCAGAATACAGGATTCGGGATAATAATAGCCTAAGTGTCATGAGTAAATCAAGAACTCGTCTCTGCGGCCGAGTTAAAAAAAAAAAGCTCATGTCGTATCAGGAAGAAAAGAAAGGGATTAAAATCTGTTGTTATATTTCATCATTATTCGGCATCATCATGACACAAAAAAGAAGCCCTTGCTCTTATCAAAACAAGAAAAAGAAGGGGGAGAAAGCTAATCGGGATGCGCTCGACAATGGGAAAAGGCAATAGTAAACACCAAGTGAGACTTGGTTTCGCGATTGGAAATTCCGGGTTCCCCCTAAAAGAAAATAAAATCCTGTACTATGTTCTTTCCTGTTCCCTCGAGATAATAATTCCATGATAATTCCTCCCAGAACAAGATATCCAAAAAAGAAACCCAAAAGAATAGCTCCTCCGAAATGCAGTGTATATAATAAAATGCCCTCAAAAACACGCTTTTTTGATTCTCCCAGGTAGCACTTTTGTGTTCCCTTCCCGCGATCAGATCATTATTACACTGGAATCTCTTGTTTCCAAAAGTGTAAGAGGTAGTAACTAGTAGTATATGTTGTGTAGAGTGGGGGAGGGGAGAAAAAGAGAGGCGCAAGATGTGAGAATATGCGACTGAAATTATGCGTAATTCGGTAGTTCCGAGAGGAATTTAGCGGCGTCACCGCCTGCCGTCGACCGATCCTCCGTGGCTCGAGGTGTACTGGTCATCGATTAGCTCGGCCGAGCTGCCGAGAAGGTCAACGTGCTGCCGGTCCGGCTCCACCCTGCTTATACTGTGCTGCGGAACGGTACCGCTGGTGGGCTCGTCCTCGTTGGTTTTGGACCGATGGAGGTCAATCTGGGTGAAGTCATCGCCGATATCCATGGAGGAAACGGACGAATTATACCTCGTCGAATCGGTACGCTCGAATGGCAGGCGGGATAATACTGGCGGCCCATCACTGATGTCATGGCTATGCCGCCTGGGTGAGTCTGGAGGCGTCCCTGGAGGTATGAGATTGAACGACGGCGTCCCGCTGACATCTAGCGCTCCTGAGTGCCTCTTTGAACTCTTCCTCGGGATATCCGGAGCATCAAAGTCGTCGAGCGCCGCGGCCTCTGCATCCAGGTCTTGCGGTTCTCCATGTTCGTTTAATAGGGTCGCTGGGCTCCGTGCTCGCCGAATCTTCGCCGGTCCCGCCACATCTTCTTCATCGTCATCTGAGTCGACTGGGCCGTTCTTCAGGTTAGACATAGCCACAGGCGCGCCGCCAGTTGCGGAATCATCCCCGAAGCCGGCTTGCATTCTCATCGCCGGAGGCATCCTCGCGCTCCGGACGACTTCGAATCCTTTCCCTTTATCTTTCGTTTTACCGCTGAACAACGAACGCAGCCATCCTTGCGCCGTCGCTACCGGTCCGGTTGGATCTGCGGGGCCGGTTCCAAGCTTCCTTCCAGGTCGCTCCGAATTGAGAGCCGGCCCTCTCACACCATAGTAAAAGTCAACTTCTCTCGTGGTATAATCGGTTCTCGGTGCTAAGTTGATGGGAAGAGAACCATGAGGGGCGGGTGTTGCGCCTCGGGATAGGGTCGCATCTAAGTCGCTCTGGTCGCCGAGGGTGCCTCCCGTCTGGCTATAACGCTTGGGTTCCACGATCGAGGGAGCGTTCGCGTTACCAGCCACGGGCTCGGTAGCCGTCTCTCGTCTCCGCCTCGGGGGCCGATAGTAATACGGTTCCATGGTGCCGTCGGCCGCGGCACCTTGGGCTGGTCGAGTGCCGTGAGTGGGGGAAGGGAGGAAGGAGAAGGGATTTGCTTCTCCAGGCGTCGTAGGTGTGAAAGAGCTTGCTGGAGCGCCAGAGTATATGTCGATGCTATCAAGCGCGGATGAGGACCTGTGTTGCTTGTTCATTAGACCACCGATACTGGCCACGGATTCACTCCTGATTCTGCCACCCGGCATCACATATCCGGTCTTGGAAGCTTGTTCAGGGTCGAGCATTGCGGTAGTAGAGAGCTGGCTCTGGCGGGACACTCCGTGGTGGCGGCGAGACATACGCCTCGACAGTTGTCGCATGCCAAAGATCTTGGAAAGTCCGCCGCGGGTTAGTCCTCGCATGTCATCTCCTCCGGCCCCAAGTAGACGAGCCACGACCTCAATCAAGGTTTGCAGCGCATTCAGGAAGAAACCCAACACAAGGACACTACCGTGGATGAGCAAAATGACATATCCGACCCAGCCCTTAGGCCCCTCAGTAACGCCCAACGGCGGAGCGAAAGCGATCATCAGTAGCGTTGTTACAAGGCGGAGAATAGAGAAGAGGAGGTGATATGCGTTCATGGAAGTTTGAGGGTGGAACGGACGGAAGTATACCAAGGCAAGAAGCTGCACAACCTCGGCGCTAGCCAGAATGGCGATCTGGGCGATACCAGAGGCTTGAAGGCCGCCAATAGCGATGCCCCGTAGGACCCCTAGGAGGATTGGAATAAGGGCAAAACCAGCGGCCTCATCAGTGTAAGTATTATATAGAGGGCCGTACATCAAGACTGTCGGGAGGTCATCGAACAGATCGGACCGGGGGCGCGCCTGGGTGATGATCCGAAGGAGCCACACCGTAAAGCCAATTACGATAGCCAGGGTAACAACAGAAAGCGCCACGGTGTAAGCAGGTGACTCGCCAGCAGCGACGAGCTGATATGTGGATAAGGAGACAATGGGGAGCAAAAAGTAATTGAACGCAATTCTCACAATGTTGCCAACGGAGAATGGCACGTTCTTGGACCGAAGGTCCTCCTTGGGGATGCTCCTAACGAGCCGATACACTCGGCGGACAAGGAACCCCAGCTGGGTTAGGACGAGCACGCCACCAATTATGACGAGCAACCAAACCATCATGCCTGCCCATACGTCCTTAGGTTCACTCATTCCTACTAGTTGGCTAAATCGAGTGAGACCGCGGGTGCTATTTGTGACATAAATGCCGTCGACCAAGCTCTGATAGGGGGGTCCGTGGCTCACAAAGCTCTGATTGAACATTAACGATGACCAGGCTACTTGGCTAGCTACCGGCTGGTAAAATCCGGGATAGTTGAGAGAGAGAGCACCGGTCAAGGCAGCAAATTGTATGTACTGCAAGCAGTCGCCGAAACCAGGGGTCACGAGGCGGAGCAAATCGACATCGCGGCCGTGATTCGACGACCACATGAAAATATCCGTCGTTCCCCAAGGACTGTAGATGGCGGCGAAGACAGTTGCAGCGCCGACAAAGATGAGTGCGACGAAGGGGAGGAAGGTGAGCATCCACGCGAAACCGCTAAGATCCGGAGTGATGGGTACCGACACGCATCCGATATTGGTGTTTTCCGAGTCGCCATAGATGATCAGAAATGTAGCTGAAAAGGTCGCAAATGAGTAACTAGAGAAGAATGAATGAGAGAAACTCATGGCCGGGAGGCCGTAAGGAAGATCCCTAGGGAGAGAAAAAGTTCGAGTTAGCAGGGTTCACCCAAGAAGAACAGTGGCTCGCCGCAAAAGGATTCGGTCACGACTGCATTGCGAGCGACCCTTGTGACTTACAATGCGCTCGTGTCGAAAATAGGAGCAAGCGGACAGGTTCCGTTTATGAGTGAGTCTTTGCAAAAGTCCGAAGCATCGTTGAAGGGCTCGTAGGTAAGGACGTTGACTTTGGTGATCAAAGTGGTGACCCGACGATTCTCCATGTCCGGGTTCGGCTCTTGTTGGATCTTGCCATGAGTATACTCGGGGTTGGACCAGTTCGGATCCCATGGAGCAGGCAGCTCTACTTTATTATACGACCCGGTCACGTTGCCCCACGTCGTCACGCGAAGAGTATGGCTCTTATTCTGGGTGTCGAAGACGGCATCGACGTAGAGAGGTTGCCATTGTAGCGGCGGCGGATCATGTGCCTTGTAAGTATCGGGAAGACAATTGTCGAAGGCAGCTATCTGGGCGGCAGCGGCTGGCTTGAAAAGGAGAAGACACGAAGCAAGCAGGCAGGTGAGAAACCAGGACCCCATATGAAACCCCGGGAGACTACAATTCCTCGAGAGCGGTATTCTGCTAGCCCGGCCCCGGCCGCGTCTACAGCCCGGAATCGACATGGTGTTGGGATTATTTAAAGCAGGAGAGGCACAACTCATAGCAAGCTTTGACGGTGGAAGGGGCACAGTTGACGACCCATGACTGCGACGAGACTTGTTGGAGGTGATTCCGGAAGTGTTCGAGGCTTTGCGAGAAAGGTCTCGCGTTCGCATGATCGAAAGGAAGACGTCGTAAAAGATTTCCCTTTTGTTATTTCCGTTTTTCCCCCTCGGTAGCTGACCTGGCGTCGGACAAGTAAAGGAGAAGAGAGGGGTTAGGCGCTGCTGCTCAGCCCGGCATCTTGTGCTCGACGACGGTGGACAGGTTCGACTCGGGGGTGACGGGAGAAGCCGAAAACGAGAAAAGAAGGGAGGGATTAACGTCGAAGAGAGCGAAACCTCGTGAAAGAAAGTCGGACGCCAATGGCTTCGATCGTTCTGGCGTCGTTTTGGTGGTAAAATGGGAAAGGGCGAGAGTTGAATGAGGAGGAAGGAAAATCGGCAGGAAGCTGGGCTGTGCAGGTGAAAGTGGAAAGTGGAAGTGAAGTGAGGCAAAGGAGATAGCCAAACACCAAGTCAAGAACAAGGAAGCGACAGCTGGGCTGAGCCAAGTACGAAGTCGAAGTACCTCGTACAAAGTATCGAACTACAAAAATATGGGGACCAAGGACATTTCTGTTCCATTGTTCTATTCTATGCTCCTTCTCTCCTTCTCGGTCAGGTTAATAATCCTGCCCAGCCAGGCAGGTCCGCCCAAGCTTTCAGTCTTGCCGACCAACCAGCTCAACGAAGTAATTGCAGAGGGCAAGAGCGAGGTGACTTGTTCCACCAGCGAATCTCCAAGCGTGGATGAAGTCGTGTACTTCGCTCATACTACACAATTTGATGGGTCCGTCAGATTTCCACTCCTTGGGTACCTTGTACCTGGCTCGAACGTGCCTTCGAGTCTAGGACCCCATCCAGCGCTAGCTAAACAATTTGAATACGAGAATTTGAACAATAAGGGTTCAATGAAAGGTTGGGGCTGGGGGTTGGCAGTGCAGGAGAAAAGTACATGGTACACGTCATGATCAGCTTGGATTGTCAGAAGTACCTCGTATCATGTACTAATATACTACTTCGGAGGCGAGGACGGAGTTGCTGGCGGGAGGAAATTATTTCCCCAGTGTCATTTGAACGGATCAATGAGTGCTCCAACACGTTTACGGTGAGAGAATGTGCTCTTGCTGCTCGATTCTTAGGACGTGAGGACCAACAGTTGGTCGTCAACAGTGGTTTTGCTGCTGGCTGATTATAGTGAGCAAAGTAATACAACTATGGAGTAATTGAGTACTTCGTTCTCACTGCCAGCGATTGATGAGATATTTCGTCAGCCTTTCCAGATTGAGAGTGGTGCCTATTATAATTAATCCAACATTGATGGAATCCTCCGCACAGGGCTGCTGCTAGCTCCATCAACCTCTCACTGGCGCGTTTGGGAGTCTCGATCTAAATGCTAGTGTTGTTGCACTTTCAGATTCTTCTCAAGGACAATTGGGGATGCACACGCTCCAAGGTTCACAGGTCCATGCTCATACATGCTCTTGAGCATCACCACATCTCATCCAGCACCCCAGGCGTGCGTGAGTATTATAATTACTCCTCGATGTAAAGGCGGCCCATGCCTATAATCCTATTAAACTCAATTTCTCGGGCCTCGCCAGCGATGCGGGATGTTTCGCATTCTCGCGCATATTACTGACTCGTGTAACTCGAATACATTGGCTGTTGTGGCTTTTGCGGGCACTCTCAGCATGGGGTCATGGTCATGGGCGCACTCTCCTATTTTCCTAACTTTTATGCTCTAGATCGGGTCGTCTAGGAGTCCAGGACGAGATGGATGTCAACGTCGTCCCAAATTCTCAATGCTGCTGTGGGACCAAGGGCATAAGGAGACCATCTCGGCGCAACGCAGCCGCCACCTTGGTCGGCCCTGGCGCCCAAAAGGAAAAAGTGTGCTGAGGGATGACGTGCTGGTGGAGCATGGAGCATTGCAATGTGGGCCGTGGTGGCGCCGCGAGGTTTTCCAACAGGCGAAATCTGATTTGAGCTCGTCGGTCTCGGACTCCTGTCCCAACAAGCCCACCAAGCAGCAGCGGATAAGATCGAGGAGATTGTGGATGGATCGATATCAAATGACGGTTCAAGATGCACTCTGAAGTGGCACTTCGCTCAGTTTAGTACGTTGTAGCCAGCGATGTAGGCTACACTACCTCGGTAGAACTGTGCGACTTGCAACGACCTCGACGCACGAGTAACACACTGCTCGGGTTCACTTGACACTTGGCTCGAATCAGCTTGAGCCTTGAGGTATCAGTGTCACTGGCAAGCAAGTTCCAAGGAACATGGATTTTGGTCCAGTCGTTGCTTGTTTCAGTGCCCGGTACGTGAGGCGAGGAAACTTGGGTTGCCCTAACCTTGTCCTCATGCCCCATGCATGTTGCAGTTGCAGCAACAGGGGAGGATCTGTGAGATCATTGATCTGTTGTGAGCAGAAGGCTCGCCTAGCCACTTACGAAGTAGTTTAAGTCGTATTTGTACGGTCCCGTCTTCCAGTGCTCACTGCTCACTGCTCGCCGTACCAAGGTGTACATTGCATTGCATACGAAGTACATGATCAATGATGGACGAAAATTGTATCAATTGAAGAGTCTCGACTCTCAAAAAGAAGCAAGGAAGAAGCAACTATATGGCGATGGCATTTCAAGTCTCAGCTGTGGTGTCGGTGTCTTAGGCCTCGGACCATCGTTGATGGACCCATTGACGAATCCAGGATGCATGGTCTCAAAGACAAGAATTCTTGTCAAGAGAGTCCGTCTCCTGGAAATGTCCCCACTCGGTTTCGCGAAGGTTCTCAGCTTGACCCTTCAAAGACTAGCACACAATATGCTTCATACCTAAATTCGAATTCTTGGAATCAAATTCCCGACAAGTACTTCATACACGATTCATCGTGAAGTGTACCTCAGTACAGCATTTCTGTCTGTGCCAAAGAGAGAACGAGGGAAATTCAGGAATCCATTTGAGGAATCTTCGGGAACCAGTGGATCCCATCAGAGACACTAAAGTCGTAGTTCACACATTTAGACATTGATCTATTGATCAATCCAATTCCTTGCAAACCCGAACCCTTCGGCACCTGGAGATTGGTAAAGTGAAAGTGTCAATGGAACCTCAGGGTCAACACGATGAAACAAATACCACCATCAAGTCTTCTGCTTGGATCATCGTCCCTGGAACAAGAAGACTGGCAGAAGACTGGCACAAGACGGGCAAGTTTACCAATTTACCAACCCTACGAAACCGATAGAAGTCTATCTTGCCGGCAAGTCCCCCCTCCCAAAACTCACAATGACTGCATCGACCCAAAGTCATTGGCTATATCCATCACGGCATCACCCCATGGAACCGGCCCAAAGACAGCAGATATTAACTCTTGCAGACATTCAAAAATTGATCAATGAATCTGCTGATCTCGGCCAATGACCGAGCCTTTTTCAGCTGGTGAAGTGCGGAGAATAGTGTGGTACGAGGTACCACCCTACAGCCTGAAGACACCCAAGACTGCTCGCCCTGCAGCTCGAGTTTAAAAATAGCTCTGGCTGCAGCAGAGAATACGTAGGGAAGCGGCCGACGTCTTGACGGAACAGACCATCGAACTAATAGTTTCCTTTGTTCTTTGCATTTATGTGGAGTTGGCGCGGATCCGCTATCACGGAGTACGAAGTCTCTCAGAGGAAGGTTTTCTCACACATCAGCTCAGCCCAAGAAATAGACACTTTCTTGTTGCGCTTTCTGTAATATTCGGAGCGATATATTAGTACGAAGTAATTTGTCGTTATAGTAGTGTATTAATGGGGACGCGTGCTGAAGCATGCCCAACATCGTGAGGGCTCGCCCTCGGGATGTTCCCTGTCATTCCACGTCACTCGCCCAGCATCAACACAATTCTATGGAGGAAGAAAAGAGAAGAAGAAGAAAAAACACAGTCAGGGAGGATCAGCTCCAAAACCCGGACATCAATGACGGTGTCTTCTCGCATCAATCCATCTGCTGTATCAAGGGAGACACTTGCCCGGAGCATCTCCAAAGGACAGCGCTGGTTTAAACGAATGAGATAGCATGATTCTCGACTGCGCCTCTCTTTTGATGTTTGACATCGTGATACGACGCGCCAATGCCGGCCTCATAGGGTTGGACGGCACTGGTTCCAATGTGGCCATACAGAAACGAGGAAGGGGAGGGAGGGAAACGCCCGTCCCGGAATCACCTCCGTGTTAGCGCTGGGCTTGAGGAATACGAAGTCCCGACCACCCCCTTTGAATCTTTCAATCCCATCCTTGAATGCAGGAGGTCTATCATGGACTTCGAATCGATCCACGACACATTCTTGTACCCACGTCATCGCTGACCCAAGTTCCGTCCGCTTCTCTGTTCTGCGGACTTGGCATCATTAAGACGAAGAAGAGAAACCCAACGCTCCCCTCTCTCCTGGGCAAAAGAACAAAAAAGGAACTATAGAAATAAAATAAATAATATCTCAGTCAAACTCCCTCGGTCTTTAGGGGGCCTCCGCTATTTCGGCTCTTCCCCCTGGCTGATATCGAAACGTCGACTCCGGCCGACGAGGAGTCTTCGTGTTTGCGACCACGCTGTTCGCTATGTTGCCTCTCGTTGCTGGCGAGCGCCAATGTCTGGTACGAGAGGCGTCGATCTTCCAAGGAATGCGGACAGCTCCATCATCAGCATCATCAGCACAAGGGCCATCCTTGACCCGAAGAAAAGGCCTCCCAAGATCAACGGACTTCGACCCTCCTCGTAAACATCGTAAACGGGCAGTCAGGCCCACACACATTCCAAAACCGCGCAACTTCATGCGCTTACGGTCGTGTTTTCTCAAAATGCTAACATGGTACGGGGGTCCCCAGGACCCTTCACGAGCCCCTGAGAACCTAGCGCCTATCCGCCTGACATACTCTAGCCGTGCCCAACTAACGAACGGTCATCGCCGCGCCTTATTTGCGGGCAGTATTATCGGTCAAGGTGGGAAAGTTGCTATTAGGCCTCCGCCCGGATGCTTCCCAGCTTTAAGGCTCCACTCAAGCCGTAGCAGTCTCGTATGTGGCTTCAAATACTTGTACAGGATAACAAATCAAGTAACCTGTGGATCAGCGCCTACTACTGTTCTATCCGTAGACTGAGGGTCTAGGTCTGACCATCTGGATCTTCCTCTCTTAGTATTATCAGATCATGCAGCAAAGCGCGGTTCTCCACTGGAATTCCGGCGAACCGAAGAAAATCTATGAATACTAACTTGTTGCTGAGCTCTGCCTAGGTGGGCGAGTCAACGCTAGACGACCCTCGTTCATGACAACTCTCCCAATAACTATACTTCCTCTCTTCTTCTAAAGCCCTAGGTCACACAATTATACCGATACCATCAGGGTGTAGTCATGTACTCCCTACTTTTACCCTTGAGCTGACTCCATAGATCCAGCTTCAAATCACACCAGCTCCCAGTCTGACGTTCCACCCACTCCCCGAATATGCGCTGGACCGCGTTTTGAATATCAGTCGCCGACGCTAAATCGTTCGGCAAGCCTGGCTGGCACTTGCCGGAGGCGGCGTAGCCATCAATACCCATCATCATGGAGACCTGCTGCTGAAGGATATCGAGATTAATAGTTGCCCGAACCATTACATTGTGCATTTCTTTACCCAGTTCAACTGACTCTAGCGGAAGCAGGTTGCTCCTGACCCTCCTGAGTGTGCTCTTCCCGTCTCTTTTATCCCTTGGCATGGACCGCTGCCGTTGCATCAAAAAGCCCCTAATATCCGGGGCCGTAGAGCGCCCAACCGGGTCCTCCTCCTCGATAGCGTTGCCGGCTGGCTGTGTAATAGAGGACCGGCCTCGTTTCATGGATGCGATAAGTGATGGCGATCGAGTATGCCCGCCTGGACTGGCATCATCATCAACCAGCTGCTTCGGATTGGGCTCTGGAGTAAGAAAGGGATCCGGAAGACTAAGGATGGTGGGTCCTGGAAGGGATGGCCACCCCACCTGCTCTGTAATGGGCAAGGGGTGCGGGAATGCCGTGTCTACGGAAGGGTTCTTGTGGTCACGGCCTGCGGGTTGGTGTTGAGCTCTAGGCTGGCCGAATATCTCTTGCCCACGACCACTAGGATACCGATCTTTGGGGCGAGACATTGTCGGTAACTTGAATGGCTTATTAACACCCCGATTTCCCGCCCCTGCCCGTCGAGTTGATGACGGAGGGGTTTGGAGCATCCGGTGTTCCTGGGGTGACCTTAGCATGGGTGGGGGTGTTAGCTGCTCGTATCCGGAGATATCACCAATTACATCTGCGTGAGAGTCCCGAACTTTGAAGGAAAATGCACTAATTGTCTGTGCAGGATCTGCACAAAGGGTGTCCTCGGCAGAAGCTGGTCTGAAGCCAAGATGGCCACCGTCGGTGTCGATTTCGTGTTGCTTTGCTTCTGCCGAGAGACGGGCAATGCTCCAGGGGTTAACGGCGGGATTTCGCTGTGTAGGGCTATGAATCGAGTGCTCCACGGGAGCTTTGGGACCCTCCATTGGTGATTGACTTCCATTTGTATCATGCTCATTTCCAGGGGATGCACTTGAAGTACGTCCTCCAACCCTAACTTCCTGTGTGGACCCTCGGCGAAGCTGATCGATTACAGACAGGCGTTGAACATTGCGAACCATTGAATTTTCTTCGTCGGTGTCGTCATCGAAATCCAGGGACATATCGACGACCCAAGCTGGACAGGTGTGAGCCGGGCTGATGTCCAATGCGTCATAATCTCCCTCTTGGCCACCCTCCTTAGTGGTATCGTTACAAGAGAGTCGAGAGCCTGAGGAGTCGGTGCTCAGGGGCTCAATAAGATCCGACAGCTTATCATCTTCGTCGACAAATGATTCGAGTGCGAGGATGTCCTCCGGTGATAGGCCATGGTCAGTTGTGGCAGGGGTGCCAACGCTCTCTTCTGGCGCATAGCATGATTGAAACAACTCCTCGACCACCTTGAGCACTCTAGGCTCGTCTGTGAAGACAACCTCATCTTTTGCAGGTGAGACATTGACGTCATAAGTACCTGGGGGACATCGAATGTTGAGCTGAATGAAAGGACTGGTGAGACGCTGTACCCTATTTCCTTGATAGGCTTCCAATGAGCGCTTATAGGCCGCCAGGATCTTCTTGGGCGTTCCACGGCTGGAAACCAGCGGTCTAGCATCGACCGATATGAACGCCCCTTTGCGGTAAATTTCAGCTAGATCTGCATCTTTTCTCAGTAAAAAGCCCTCGACTTCAATCTGAGAAATCTCCGAAGCGGTTAGCTCTGCAACAAGTCTCTTGTTTTGGCACGACGTAGACTCTGTCGCCTTGACGAATTGGCATAGATTAGCTAGGCTCTTGCCGAAAGTTTGCAAAGCTGCCTCTTGAACTGTTGGTGGAACGCCAGGGGAGTAGCTCCATGACCCTTTTTCATCGCCGAGGACCTTGAGTAGAATTCGTATATGGGGCCTAGCAAAAGCGTATACTTGTAGTAGATGCCTAATATCAGACAAGGCCTTCTGGCTTGTCTTAAGCGCCATTTGCTTCCTCACTGGGAGGTTGGCGAACAGACTAGTGATCTGGACCGTAGAGCCTACCGCAGTCGACGCAGTCCGCTGTTCGGAAATTCCGCCGCCTCGAGGATTAAGTCGGAGGCAGCGGCCAACAGGGTCTTGAGCCGTCTTTGTGGTTATCACCACCTCCGAGCACGTATTTGCGCACGCCAACGCCTCACCCCTGAACCCGAGACTCGTTGCACCAACATGAGGAAGCTCCTGGAATGTTCTCAATTTGCTCGTATGGGCCCGTCGTCCCAAGGCGTGGAAATCACCCGAATGGATGCCTTTCCCATTGTCTCTAACCTCGATCAGGTCTATAGTATTGCGTGAAATTTGAACTCGAATCGAAGTGCATTTAGCATCGATTGCATTATCTACTAGTTCCTTAACAAGAGACGCCGGAGATATAATAACGGCGGATGCCCTAAGTAGTCGCGCCGTGTCTGGCGATAGGGGATGGATCGACATTGCAAGCTTCTCTTAAGTTGAGAGAGATCGAGTGGTCATATATTGAATAGCTGTCAAAGACGCCCAGGCGCCGTCTATGTTGGACATGAAAGCAAGGAAGTGGGAGCAAATTGGAGATTGTCAAGTAGAAGAATTGTTGAGGGTGATGGTGATGTAGGCAACACTGGATCTCAATCAAGGTACAACGAGGCAGTAGTTACACGGGCAAGTATTGATGCTTGAATAAGCATCTGGAGAGCACCTGCCTTGAGAAAGGTCTGAGACTTGAAACCTTGCGAATGGCAAACGGCAGGAGCTCAGGACGGGCATGGATAGCAACCTACCAAGAATGGAAGGCGCAAGCAACAGCCAGACCTGTCGACCACTAGCATGTTAAGAGCTCGGTGTCTGGGATATCTAGCTACAACAACTACAATTCCTAGTGCGCTTCGTCTTTAGTCTTTAACAGATAGCAGTGATAGCGAGCCGGGACGCCATCACCACCATTCACCTACGTTTTCCAGTCTATGTTTCCCGGTCTGCTCGAACTCAAGCCTGAACCAACGTACCACCTATGAATGAGTGATTAGATATCTTTATATATTAGGGTGTAAACCAGCCATGGTCTAGCCAATGAATCTAGATCTACTCGATACGTACGAGGGCAAAAAAGTGAGGCAAGCGTAAGGAAGGTAGGCAGATTGGCCGTCGGTGGGAGGCCAGACAGGACGGGAACGCTTCAAACAATGTTAGTCAGGGAGCCGACACAAAAATAAAAAAGAACCGTTATCTTGTCATCAGAGGAGATTGTCTCATCTTTCTGCCCAAATTCTAATCCCTTTCGGCGCCAATAGTCGAAGGTGATAAATGACCACACATGGATCTATTATACACCTTGGTATGGTGTCCGAAGACCCTGGTGCAGTCTTGCATGGCAAAAGGTCACTGCTGGATCAAGAACTGTCAGCTGACTTGCCCCGGGGCTTGTCAGACCGAGGGGAAACAGTTCGACGTCGGGATCGGGACCGAGACCGGTTGCTTGAAGGCGATCGCGTCTTGCTGCTGTCAGCAGACCGAGAGTGGCGGCCGCGTCTACTTCGACTAGGACTTCTGCGACTATCATCGGACGAGTAAGATGAGGACCTGCTTCGGTGACGGCGTCCCCGTCCTCTCGCCGGCGTTGGACTGCGCGATGATCTGCTTGAAGATCTGGTGCGTGTATGTCGACGGCGACGAGGTGGCGATTCTGTGTGGGAAGACGCGGATGAGGAGTTTGAGTAGCGTCTCCGTTTTGAGGGTGGAGAGTGGCTGTCACCCGATCGGGACGATCGCCGCGAGGATGAGCGTGAAGGAGAAGGGGACCGGGCAGGGTCGCGCCTAGAAGAACGTCTTCCTCTCGCCTCATCTAGATCCCGATGAGAGGAGTGATCGCGGCGAGGCGACCGTGACCTTTTCCTGCGGTTATCACTCCTTCCTCCGCTCTCTGACCTCTCCCGGGACGAGCGACGCCTCTTCGGACTGGCAGAACGGTGGCTGGATCGCCGGGACGGGCGGGGGGTCGGGCTCCGAGAACCGGAGCGTGATGAGGCACTGTGTGAAACGGAACGGGAGCGAGATCGAGAAGGTGACCGCCGTCGACCATTATACCGACCGCCACCTCGACGACCCCTAGGTACGTATCGATCTCCACCGCCAAATACCTCTCCAGAATCACGATATCTAGTAGGTGGAGGCGATCGCGAGCGGTTGCCGCCACGACCAAATCCCCCCCTCCACCCACCGTCCGAGGCATGGTCTCCTCTTCGTCCACCTCTCCAGCCGTCACCCCGTCCACGGAATCGATCACGTCTCTCGCGGTCTCGGGTGCTTGCTAATTCACGGTCTCGACGATCCATTTCTTCGCGTCGTTGTCGTGCCTCTTCCGCTGCTCTATCAGCCTCGATCTACAATAGCCAATGTTAGTTCGGTCACAGAGCACAACCATCTAACGACCACTGGAAATCTGACCTTCTCTTGGATAAGTTCCTGCTTCTTCGCTTCGAGGAGCTCCTTAGGCACACCCTGAGGGCTTGATTGAGCACTTAGGCATAACTTCCATAGCTCTTTGCAGAACGTAGCGGTATCTTTATCGAGGAATCCGGTGAGTTGAATTTGTAGAGACTTGATGTCAGGCTGTTGCAGGTCGGGTTAGCAAATACAAACATACACTTCGACGGACGATGGGGTGGAGACCGTTGCATACGTATCGATTGCCTTCTATGAGGTTGAAGCAAAGTTCAATGACGACGTCGTCCTCGTTGCCGAGGATTTCTGAAATTCTACCTGCAATCCATCTGGATAGGTCAACATTAGCGCGTCGGCTTGTAATCTCGTGGTTGAAGAGCTCACTTTTTCATTACTTGGAGGTTGACCTTTTGCATGTCAACCTTTTGGTTAAATTCCGGGGGGAATTTCGTGCTCTTCAGGAGCTTCGCATCGACACCGGTCGCCATGGCTGCTAACCCTTATGCTCGTGTTGCTGAAACAACTTCTCTTCCACTATTGTTAAGTAGCTCACAAAAAGGGAATTATCTGGGGTGCAGGGCCAATGCAAGAATAGCCAAAAGTTGGTTGGGCGCGCTCGTCCAACCGGATTTAAGAATTCGGCAAAAGTCAGGAATTTTCTACAGCCGAGGATATTCCGGCAAGAGGAGAACGGGGAGCACTGAACCGGTGCTGGTGGGGCTAACAGCCGCCACCGTTTGGTTGCAGAGACTCCAGTTGTCCCGCCAAGCTTTGCCTGGCGCCGCATGAGGTAAGTGGGTGGCCAAGTGCTCTCCAAGCTACCCCTCCATCCTCCGCATATGATACGAGACCTCACCTTCAAGAGCGGCAACATCGCAAGATTCGCATTCCGACCACACACAACTATATATCCCACAGCTGGATAATAGAGATTTCTTTTCAAGAATGGATAACCTTCACGCGCCAACTATCCCCTCTGGGCCCTCCAGTAGGCCAGCTCAAAATGGGCAAAGCATCCAGCGCACCATGGGTGAGCTCCAACACAAGAAGGCGGACATCGAGGCAGAACTAAGAACCCTGAGCGGAGTCCTCGACTCGGTAGGGAAACCAACACCCCAATTTTGATACTATTTAAATTGACTAACACTCCTCCAGCATGGTGTTGACATGAATACGCCATTACTTACTCGAGATGGCTTTCCGAGGGCGGATATTGATGTTGCTCAGAGTGAGTCCTGCCCTGTCCGAAGAACAAGAGCCAATGCCTAATATCTGCGTATCAAGTTCGGACAACGAGATCTAGAATTATTCACCTACGAAACGATTACAAGGACCTGATGGACACCATCGAAAAACGGATACACGAGCACTTCGCAAGCCTTCCCGAGGAATCAGCTGCGGCGCCGGAACCTACTGTTCGGGACGGACCCCCTCAGGCGGCCCTTCGGGACTACGTTGCCCCGGCCACGCTTATGGAAGCGTTCGCAAAGGTGAATACGGTTGCGGATGGAGGCCCTGCAGCGGCGGCGGGTCTCAAGCCAGGCGACGAGATTCGTGCCTTTGGCTATGTCAACGCCTCGAATCACGATGACCTCAAAAAGGTGGCCGAGTGTGTTCGTGGAAACGAAGGGGTAAGCCAAAATTATCGCACTTTCACGAAATCGATAGCTAATTCCAGTCAAGCAAACCATCCTGGTAAAGGTTTCGAGAAAGATAGACGGTGGCGACCGCGAAGAACTCCAGCTATCCTTGAAACCGACGAGCAACTGGGGTGGAAGAGGTTTACTGGGCTGTCATATAGTCCCAATATAATTCACCAACCCGTCGAGCCTAGCCAAAGCTCCGCTAACTCTTGTATTTCTATTGTAAAGGAGACTCTTCCTAAGGAATTGGGAGCCATAATTAGTGAAGAAAATAATGTACCCCATTGGTGTCAATAGGTCTGTGTGATTGTGGTGAGTGTAATTGATGGAGAGAATGATGCCAGGGAGGAGGCCTAAGGGAGCCTAACTCAACAGCCAGGCGCAATTCTAGGCCCTGTGATCGATTTGTAAGCATATCGGAAGATTACTTGGGCTTCAAACCGCTCGTTCTGCGCAGGAGGACACATGCAAGGTCGAATGTTTCTCGGATATCAGCTTGACGCTCGTAGAACTAAACTAGATAGGAGGTCCTGGATGACGCTCGTCTTCGGAGGTAGCTGATGGATCTCTGATTGCCCCTCCCATACTTGCTCGTAATATGGCAGATGCCCATCCCTGTTCAGAGCATGCAACTGAAGGAATGCAGCGAACCGTAGCCAATGATTCAAATGACCAGCGAATTACGTCCGCTAGATCTGGAGCTGAGGGAGCCTGGAGCCTGGAGGGGTGCCTAAGTCTAATTTTCTCATGGTGACACGCATGCGAGCAAGCTGCCCCATCAGATCGTGAACCTGTTGCGAATGATGGGTCTATCACGTGATGTGACGCCAGTCTGTGGCTTGATCGAGAAGGATCTTTGAGAGGTGTGCTCCTTGCCCCTCGTTATTGCCTGGCAACCCAGCCTCTGAATGTAGCAGTTGTGTAGCCTGACATAATTTTTTTTCTCGCTTTTTTTCACTTTAAGGCTTTTCCCTCCTGCCCCAAGCACATCCCACTTCCTCTGACTGGGTAGAAATCAACGTCAGAACCATCCATCGGTGAAACTGCCTTTCCCGCCTAATCCACCTTCCAACCACCACTTCTTACCGCGATTTATTTATTGTCCATCTTTTCAGGTATCGCATTTCTCCCTTTTCTCCCTCGACTCACTCACCTTTGCAGTCCTATTTCTCTTGCAAAGCTCCAAGTCTTCTTGTTTTGCCACTAACGCAAGGCGCCATCTGCCAGATTCCCCCGCGCTTGTTTACATCCCTCACCAAAACCACATCCTTACATTCGAAGCGACATCATGGCCGCCCAAGAAGTCCCCACCTTCAAACTCGTCCTCGTCGGCGACGGCGGTACTGGCAAGGTGAGTTTCTAGCTTCGGATGCATTTTTTGTATCCATTCCACCTTATCTAAACGATGTGCGGCGAGATGTTCTTGCCGAACTACCCCGCTGCCCGATGAGGGGCATCTTTCTAACCTGCAATTTTTTTTCTTCCCAGACCACCTTCGTCAAGCGCCACTTGACCGGAGAGTTCGAAAAGAAGTATATGGCCACTCTCGGTGTCGAGGTTCACCCTCTTGGTTTCACTACCGTATGTAACGATCCTCGGTTCACGCGCCGTGAATCGCATGCGCTAACCCTTGTCCCCAGAACTTCGGCCCCATCCAGTTCGACGTCTGGGATACCGCCGGTCAGGAGAAGTTCGGTGGTCTCCGTGATGGTTACTACATCAACGGCCAGTGCGGTATCATTATGTTCGATGTCACGTCGCGAATTACCTACAAGAACGTCCCCAACTGGCACCGTACGTGAACTCTCCGCTCTCAATCTCCGCGTCCCCCGCAAGCAAACAGCGACAAGCGGTGTAGCGTGATCCGGGCTGGATACTAACTTGATATAGGTGACCTTGTCCGCGTGTGCGAGAACATCCCTATCGTCCTCTGCGGCAACAAGGTTGACGTGAAGGAGCGAAAGGTCAAGGCCAAGACCATTACGTTCCACCGCAAGAAGAACTTGCAGTACTACGATATCTCAGCGAAGTCCAACTATAACTTCGAGAAGCCTTTCCTCTGGCTTGCCCGAAAGCTTGTCGGAAACCCCGCCCTTGTACGTGTCCACCCTGATATGATTCCCAAGAGTTATCGTCATCGGCCTCGTCATCATCTTTTTGTTGTCCCATGTTACTAACCCGTCGATGCAGGAGTTTGTTGCCGCCCCCGCTCTTGCCCCTCCCACCGCTCAGGTCGACGAGAAGCTTCTCGAGCAGTACCGGAAGGAGATGGACGAGGCTGCCGCCATGCCTCTGCCTGGCGAGAACTCCGACGACGAATTGTAAATTAACCGGGGTAATGGTTCCGAGCTGCCTGGGAAGCGAGGTCATGATCTTCTCGTGATGATAACCTGGCAGTTGTTGGTAAAGGGAGGTGTTGGGAGGAAGCGTTTCAAGGTACATAAAGGAGGATGAATGATAGTTTCAGCACAAAGATGGCTGAAGGAAAGAGCTTGGAAGGCTGAGTCCGGGAACGTTGTTGCTCGTTCGAACACCAAACTAGAAGCAAATTGCATTCGCAACGATGAGGAATAGTGGACTAGATACACACTGCGAATTCAAAAAACACGTCGTGGTTGAAGCCTGTTGGAACCCTCATCACCATTTCCCTTGTAAACCCGTTTCGGTTTGCGATAAACGATGAAAGCACTTTGATAGTAGTGATGATGAAGATGCCCTGCCTGAAGACCCAAGCTCAGATGCTCGTGTGACATCACACGCATCCCAAATAAACCGTTTTACCAGTAAAGTTTACGCCCAAACCTTAGGACACCCACTCCCGGAGAATTACATCGGTCCCACAGAGACCAGATATTATAGGCGCATCTTCCGAGAGTCGCTGTTTTGGGGATGGATAGTTGACAGGAATATAGGCTCATATCTTCCACCCTCATACTATCATTGATGTGTAGGCTATACAAGTGTTCAGGTCCTGGTTTAACCTGTATTTGAATTTTAACCGCCATTCCGGGAATAAATGATCCCCTCAAATGAGAATTAGTTCGCTATGGGACTAGACATATATAAGATCGGGCTTCTGTCTGCTCGTCGAGGCTACGGTTCAAATTATTCGAACCGAGAGTGGGAGAGATCTAGTATCAATCAAGATTCACGGCGGTCGCTCAAAGCAGGGAGACTCGTTACCAGGGCTCATGATGTTTCAGAACTTTCTCCTGCTCATATAATTCATTACAATGGATTAGTAGAAAGTGGACAGCGATAATGCGGCGCCGATCCCTTCTTCTGCTGCCGATTCTCCGGGTCATTATTGGCGCAGATGCAGCAGATAACATCGCTTGGCACACAAGCCCACGACTCGCTGCGACTCTGCGCAGCATTCGGGGAGAGGTGTTTGAGAAACGCGCCGAGAATACCTTGACAGAACTTAACGTGGCCGATGCGGTGCGCTTGCGTTTTAAAGAGCCGAATATTTGTGAAACGACGCCGGGGGTGCGGTCATATTCGGGGTATGTCGACCTTGATGAGGACTTACATTTATTCTTCTGGTTCTTTGAGGCGAGGAGGGAGGCAGAAACGGCCCCGATCACGCTGTGGTTGAATGGAGGTCCGGGATCAGACTCGCTGATTGGACTGTTGAATGGTTTGCCGTCTCTTTTGCCTTCGCAATGGTTTGGTTTAGAAGATCTGATATCGGAACCAGGAATCGGACCGTGTCGAGTTAACCCGGACCTCACGACGACTTTAAACTCTGAATCGTCAGTGCCTCCCTCGATGCAGTAACACCCGTACATAAACTGGATTTGAGACTATGAGGCTAACTTTTTAGAGTAGTTGGAGCCAGGAGTCGAACCTGCTCTTCCTCTCCCAGCCTTTCGGTGTCGGGTTCTCCTATGAATCGAGAGACAGCGGGCAACCACTGTCCCCATATACCAATGCAACATTAGTTGACAGGACAGAGATAGCTGCTGCCACGGCATGGCACGCAGTCCAGGCGCTGCTCTATGAGTTGCCGCAGATGGGCTCCGAGGTCAAATCTAAGGATTTCCATCTATGGACAGAGAGGTATGGGTTTCTCAGTGTAGTGTAAAAGGAGCCCCTTGCTAATCATGGAATTTTCAGTTATGGTGGACATTACGGACCTGGTCTGTTAATCTGGGAACTTCTGTTGTATGAGATATTCTAACTATGACCACAGCTTTCTATCGATATTTCTATGAGCGGAATGAAGCTATCAAATCTGGGGAGCTACCGGGAGTGGAGTTGAATCTCAAGACTCTGGGCATAGGTAACGGTCTCATCGATGCAGCAACTCAGTTTCCATCAGTGGGTGCCGTGTACATGTATCCCTCTCGTCTTTTTCCGTTTCTGCGTGTCTTGAGACTGATCAAACTTCATATTATGTAGTATCCCAATTTTGCAGTCAACAACACTTACAATATTCAGACTCTTGACGAGAAATGGGTCGACTACATGACGACGGCTTGTTACATGATAAACGGATGCCTGGATCAACTTTGGAGGTGCAGGCAGTCCTATTATGAAGAGCCACATGGGTATATATTCTTGCCTTTTCCGTCTCCTTTGGTGTTGCTCGAGGCTGACCACGCGTAGTATTGCAACCGAAGCTCTGTGCTCGCAAGCAGCGAACATGTGTCGAGATAATGTTGAGGGCCCGTACTATTCATACAGCCAACGGAGCATGTACGACATCCGAAAGGATAGCAGCCGACGCGCCTACCCAGATTTCCTCGTGAAGTATCTAAATGCGCCGGAGACGCAGGAGGCGCTAGGTGTTGCTATTGACTTTGAATATAACGACTCGAGTTACAACGTGTACCTGGCCTTCCAGCATTCGGGTGATTATGCCTATCCCGGGTTCCTAGAGGACTTGGAGTTCCTGATGGATAAGGGCATTCGAGTTCTGTAAAGTTTTTCTTTTTCTTTTTCCTTCTCGAAGATAAGCTACTAAATGCTTAGCGACTAACTCTACTATTGGTTGGTTGGCAGACTCGTTTATGGTGATGCAGACTACATCGGGAACTGGTAGGCATTAGTGCGCGGCTCGATCAATAAGCTCTCCAGCTATTAACAAACTTCTCCAGGTTTGGTGGCGAAGCGGTCTCGCTCGCTTTAAACCACGGGCAGTCCACCTTCTTCCGAGCGACTCCATACATGCCGCTCATATCTGGCGATAAGGTGAACGGAAAAGTGCGCGAGTTCGGAAATCTTTCGTTTGCGGTTGTCTACGAAGCAGGGCATCTTATTTCTGTGGACAGTCCTGGTGTAGCTTTAGACTTGTTTAGAAGGGCGGTCCAGGGACGTGATTTAGCCACGGGAGAGAAGACCTTGGATGAGTTGGTCGAGATTCCCTTGACCCCTGACGCACCAGGCATGCCTGATGAGAGTGGCGATGAGGAAGAGGATGAAGAAATCGTAGATGGTTGGATTGGAGAAGACGTGGGCTAGGATGAAGACATACGAAGTAGGGAGATGGGAAGAGACATGCATAGATATGACGGCTGCAGATGGGGTTAAGACACTAGAAGCATCGTGATGAGACCACCTCATTTTACATCGCAAGATGACGTGGAGAAGCTTCTTTTCACAAGAGGCGGGCTAGAAGTGTGGCTTTGTGGCAAGGTTAAGGATAGCTCGCGTTGTGGGGGCAGTTTATTGGGCGAGGATGAGATGCGCACTTCAACCCCATGTCGGGACTCGGCAGGGACTCGACTCGCCAGGTTTGTCAGAGAGGTCAAGTAAAACGAGCAAGTATGATCTTGTGTGGGCTACAGATGTGCTGTATGCGTGCCGAGCGAAATTGACCATGCGTAGTGCAGCCTCTCAGACACGTCAATTGTCCTCTACCGGAAGGCGCTGCATATGCCTGATTACGCGGTGAAATGAAGCAGACTTTGACCTGCAGCGTCGTGGTCCAATTCAGAATACGAAGTACATCGGGGCATGTTCTAGCCAGAAGAAGCAGTATTAGGAAAATTAAAGTCAGAGCCTTACCGAGCTCCTGCTCCATACTTTGGGGGTCTCCCTCCTCGGTATCCAGGGCGATATATGAGAGCGCGACTTGAATTGGCCGCATGGATGTCTCAATTCGATGTGAGCCTGCATGAGGGCGTTGAAGTTTGGACGCGTTTAAGGCAAGGTCGTATTCATCGAGGCGCCCAAAGGCAAAAGTGCTCCTTCGTACTGACGGTAGAAACCACGAAGTACACTGCTTCAAATCCTTTCCAAGAACAATTAGGATTATTATTGCTTAAAAAAAGCCGAGGTGAAGATGGGGCACTGGAAATTGCTTGGGTTGGGAAATACCGTCACCTGTGGACCGCGTCTTAAATGGGCCCTGCAAAGGTGGGGCGTGATATGCAATTGGAGAATGAAGAACTAATTTGAACCGAAGGAGACTAATTGCGGAGCTCAACACAACAGGAGACTTGGCAACAAGTTAACAAATAAACGCTTCTGTTTATTTACTTGTAGATTATGAGAATGCCGTTCAAACGGGTCGGGTTAGTGACGAGTTCGGGCTGAGAAGGTCAATTCGATGCCCGTTCATCACCTCGACTCTCCAAGATCCAGCCATCAACAATGAGGACGATGAGGTTCATTGTTTGTTTCGTAGTCGTTGGAGTGCACAAAACGGCTATTCCTCTATCGGAGATCTCACTCAAGAACTCGTAGAAAATGTGCACGTGACTCTCCACGTGAAATATGTTGACCTTAATTTCCTATTCGGGGGAAAGAGGGTCCCCAGTACGCGACATGACTGGTCAGATTCGCCAGATTCGCAAACGCGGACGAGGGTGCCAATGTGTTCTGCTATTATTACGATGCAGCACCTGCATCGCGGACCCTTGCTCCCCATCCCACCTTGCTCGCGGCAGCGCGAGGCCCTTGTTCAAGAGCTTTCGCCCTTTTACCTCGTACCCTCTTAAACCCCCGGCACTCATATTATTAGCCTTCCACACTTGATATCTTGATCAACGTCCATTCTCTCCACGTCTACCTCCTCCAACCTCCAACGTGTTGGTTTTTCTTTCCTTTAGCGACACGACAACTATCTTTGTGTCTCTGATGTCGTCCATTCGTTCTTAATTTTTAATTTTCTCTCAGTTTCTCCCCCTCGCTCTCTCTACTCGTTATGGCATCAACAGACACCACTCCTTCCTCTTCCTTCGAGTTCACCGCCGGACACACCATGGCTACCGAGTCCGGTCAGGCGACACCCTATAACGCGATGCCGAGTCGGGCGGTAGGCGAGCTTACTGTCGTAAAAGTTGATCCCCAAAAGCATCCAAAGAACAAGCGGAAACGAACCCAGTACGGTCCTGTCCCGTTCCAATTGACTCGAGCTAGGACGCGAAGACACATATCTGCTGTCCTTTCCCGCATAACGAACGGTAGTGGATCGAGTTTGCAAGCTAACGTGTCTTCCGTTGGACAGAGCTGGGGATAAAGCCATATTAGAAGCCGCATATCAGGAAAACCCGAAACCTGATAAGATAGCGCGTCTCGAAATAGTAAAACGCGTTTCCCTCAACGAGAAGGAGGTCCAGGTAAGTCGGGAGGAGAGGAATAGACGTGTACTGCAGGTATCACTTCCACGCGAGCAGAAAAGCTAAGTCGTGTCGGATATAGATTTGGTTCCAAAACCGCCGCCAGAATGACCGTCGAAAGTCTCGTCCTCTTACTCCCCAGGAGATTGCTGCCCTTCGATGTGGCGGCATTCAGATCATTTCCGAACTCTCGTTGACCAAGTCTACCGTTCTCCCCGAAAACCCTTATTCGCCCATTCCTGGTGCTGCCGTGATCCCCAGCAACCATGCCTCTCCCGTGCTATCACAAGAGTCTGGCAGCCCTCAACTTCATGCACACCAAGTTGGAAGTGATGGAAATCAGTCTCCCAACGTAGACTCCGTGACGAAAGGCATGGAAATTCCTAGGGCTCTTGACCGAACGCCGCCGCCCGCGACTGCAGATGGCTCTCCGGCCATTTCCCAGTCATTCCCTGGAGCGAGTGGCTTTTTAGCCAACCGCTGGAACTCGAGCAATTCGTTCTCGACTCCATCAGCTCTCGCTAACTGCACAAGCGAAGACCCCGCAAAGTATGCATTCACCCACGTATCACGGTAGAAAACGTTACGCGTCTAGTTACTGATCTTTCGTCATCTGGTGATATAGGCTAGATTCTCTTGCACCCTCTTCGTGCTCCTCTACGCGGTCCGACAGCAATGTTCTACCTCGCCCATCTCGGGTTCGTCTATCTTTCTCTCTTGAAGGAAAGGCCGAAATCGTTTCCAATGAGACGAGCCCCCCACGAATACAAGCCGAGCGACCGATGTCCGCCCTCCCTCCGTTACCTCAAGTCCGTTCCCGAAGTCTGCAACGCAGCCATAGCGCCCTTCCCAGCGTGACCTTGCCTCCCATATCCACCTTGACGGGCACGCTCCCGCCCCCCCGTCTCGTCCGTGGTCGGTCTCGAGACGTCAATGCCTGGGAGCTCTGTTGTGACGAGGACGCCCCCGACGATCTCACCAAGATGGCCGAGAATGAAGCAAACGGCTCTGCGCTGGCGGCCATCAGCCTTCTCCGTTCTTCTGGTTCCGTTCTTCAGCCGAGCGGCTCCAAACGCAACGCGCCTCTATCGAGGCACTCTCAGCGCTCCCAATTATCTAAGAAGCCTAGGCTTAGTCGGAGCCACTCAAGCATCTCACGTCTCTCAAGCGGTCCGCTCACGGAGATAGGGAGGATGAGGGATGAAAATGACGAGTTTCCGGAGAAGGACGTCCCTAGCAAGAAACTAAAGGTTTCTATGCTAGTCTCCCCTTCCGGTGATTCCGACAAGGAAAACTGGAGCCCCGACGAGGACGGCAATCCTCAGCATCCGTTCTCACGTGCGGTCCGCCGGCCCATTCCCGGAGCTGCCCAACTGCACGAGCCCGGTAAAACCGACCGACACCTGCTGGAACACCGAGCCCAAGCCATGCTCGGCGGATCCCGGGCTAATACAGGCCCACTTCAGCGGAAAGGTATCAAGCTTAGCGACAGCCTAGTCAACATCTTTGAAGATGGCGATACGAGGCGATCCCGACTTCCCGAAGACGAAGTAGAAAGGTTCATGCGAGGAGATGTCAGTCCTAGCAAGAAAGGAGATGCCGATTGTGTTGCGGGCTTGTTGGCTCTTAGTCAGGGGAACTGGCGGTAGACGGCACGGTGTGATCTGAAGAGTCTCACCATGCGAACGACTCCACCAACCCCGACAGAAATGAACAAAAAAAAGGATATGCGTCTTAAGGCTGAAAGGAACTGGGTTTGGCACAGAACCAGTGTTGGAAAGGTGGAAGAAGGGTTCCTGCCGAAGTTGCAGGATTTACATGATGTGCACGGGGTTCGAGGAAGAATCTGCGTTTGTTACGTTTATTAGCTATGTCTGGCTTGTGAAGATGAAGATCATGTTGGTCTCCCCTTGTTTGTCTATGTCGGGGTATCCGCAACTAAAGTGTCGGGGCAACCCGACCTCCTCTTTGCGGGGAATGGAACCAAAGAGGAGACACGGATAGGATTGGGGTCGGGGATGGTTTATCTGTTGAAACGGGAGGCATTAATTCGGAGTCGGTTAAAAGCCGGGAGGGCCCGAACGTGGAATTCACGATGCGGCTTTCTCTGTCGCTCTCCGTCTCGAGTCGCCTGGGGTTTCTTTCCTTCTCTTTCTCACACACTCTGTCTTTTTCTTGTGGCTGGGTATTGGTTCTTGGCCGGAGTGGGTTGGCGTGTTAATGGTGTCGAGGGCTGTTCATGTTTTTGGTGTCCTTGTGCTTTTTTTTGAGATTTGAATTCGGCGAAGGAGGCTTGAAAGAGTCGTCGTTATTTGGCAACCAATGTTTTATCTTTTACATGGTACTCAGACAGCTCCCAGACACCCATCTTTGTGTTCGGAAGACGGACAGAAGTGAGGGATGCTGTCGGAAAATGAATTAATTTGACCAAGTCTTCAAATCCGCGTCATTCCACTTCCACAATCTCATTCGATCAGTCTCCCCTCGCCGGGCCACGATAAATGTCCCACTCTTCACACCCCAGGCAAGGCGCATTTTGATGTTCCCCCATCACATACTAAGAAATAATACGTCGACATCTTACGACTTTTGGCCAAACTTCCCCGCTGCCCCGTGACTCTACACTGTTAATAAAACTGTAACGAACCCCCCTATAAAATCCTCAACTCAATTTGATCCATCCCCCGCTGCCGCAAACATCAATACACACTAAAACCTCCCGCGAATCCCTACTGTCGATCACGCTGAAGGAAGAACACTCGTTCCCGCACCCTCCACTACCCACTCCTCTTTCGGTTCTTCTTTCCCCTGTTTTATAAAAGTATTTTGATTCGGGATAAGGAGCTAGCACTTCCGGAGTTGTGTGTTTTAATTCGTTCTTCTTGGCGTCTTTTACAAGATGGTTGAATGGACTTCACTGATGCATGTTTGATGGCGATAGGGAGGTATCAAGATCAGAGATGTGCTCTCTCTGTTCAAGTCTATTGTGTCCCCCCAGCCCGTCTTCTGGGGCAGACGAGACGAGGACTAAAAAAAATAAAAAATAAAAATAGGTGTATGTGACATACATGATTGATGCTTTCCACTGCCTCCCCGATCGTCCAGGGGAGGAAGCGGGCGCGAAGGTATCATTTCATTATTCATGGGACAGAGTATCCCAAACAACAAGTCACCAGCTCGGCCAGGGCATGTGCGCAACGGAAAACATATTTCAAGACGCAGTTTAAGTAACTGTGCTTTATATCCCGTGTACCAGAGGGTCCGACGATCACGACCCCAAACAGTGGTCTATTCCAAAACCACATTGAAAGCCTCCAAGGTATCGACTTTCTTTTCAAACAACAAAAGAAACGAGAAGAGGCAGAAAGAAAACTCCCTTCATTCAAAAAAAGCCACCCCTCACATCCCCAAAAGACTCATCTGCCTCCTTAGAGGGCTAGCGCTAACGCTGCCCTCCTCACTTGCGTAGCAAGCTGAGTCTGTGTCAATGTCCCACTCGGCACAGTCGTCATCTAGGTCATCCTTGTCACCAGCCGAAGGGTCGAACGCCTTCTGCGTGGCAGCACGGACATTCCACCTCAGCGTGCGGGACACACTGTCGAACCATTCCGTATCCGTCCGAGCAACGGTGGGGAACGGGTACTGACTAGCCGTGATGGTGACGTAGTCGCCTTGCCGGAGCTCCAAACGACCCTTGCCATCAAAGGCGCAGTAAGCGGTGGCACGCGAGTTCCGTGGCACTGACACCTTTAGAGCCATTGTGTCGCTGAGAACCACGGGGCGGAAGGAGAGGGTGTGGGGGCAGATAGGAGTGAGAAGAATGGCGGGGATGTCAGGGTGGACAAGAGAACCGCCAGCAGAAAGCGAATACGCCGTTGATCCTACAAAACAGCCCGAGTTAGTTTGCATATTGCGCGGAAGGGAAAAAAAAAAAAAAAAAAAAAAAAAGAGCGCAGAGCAGGAAAGGAAGGGGAGGGATCTTCCGGAAACCTACCCGTCGGAGTAGAGAAAATGCACCCATCCGCCTGGACAACGGTGAGCAACTCATCATCGCCGTACAGTTCGAGGTTTGAGACGTAGGGGCTTGGACCGCGGTCAATGACGAGCTCGTTGAGCACCTCAAACTGCTCAGCCTCCTCGGTTTGGTGGTTGATGCCATCCCTGTACACTGTGCAGGTGAATCGCATTCGCAAGTTGACTTTCATGCCTTCGGAGCCCATGATACGGTCTAGGTGGTTCTTGTATCGATCGAATTCAAAAGGTGTTAGGAATCCGAGACTTCCGAGGCTGAAAGACAACACAGGTGGGACGATGCGCTGGAAAAGCCACGAAGTGAAGAGGACGGTGCCATCCCCGCCAAGGGTAAGGACGAGATCGAACATTTCGGGTCGGGCCCAGCAGAGATCCGGAGTCCAATACTTGAGCATGTGCTCAAAGCGGGGATCTTCGGCAAGAATACCCGCGGCATCGAAGCGCTTTCCGTTGCGCAATTTAGCGTCGACGTAAACATTGACACCGACGTCGGATCCGTACCGGGGGGTCCGGAGGAGGAAAAGGGCGAGCTCTTTCGTCATGTAGACGAGCTGGTTGTCCCGGGCCTTGGTAACAATCATGACGTTACGTACAGCGCGCTTGATGGGACGCCGCTGCAGTTGCTTAGCGACCTCCCGCACGCCTGTGGCGGTCTGGACGAGGCGGGAGTGTGACATGTATTGATCATTCTTGATCTCTTCGAGGACCCTGTCGATGTCGACAGCGTCATCGAAGCGCTGGTGGTAGAAGCATGGTGACTGAAGGCTGGCGGGGAGGGCGGTTGAGAGGGTTGGTGTAAGATTCTGGCTAGCGGCAAGTCCGCTCAGGGCATCGGCAAGTTGTTGCGACGAGGAGGTGCCAGGTCGATTATTGACCATGCTGTGAGCGGAGAGCATCCCCGGTAAGCTTAGAGCCTCGGGCTTATTATTCCTGGCGACTGAAGCTAAGGCCTTGATGATGGTTTGGCGGGGGATCTCGTGCGACGGATTGTTTCTCCGATGACCTTGGGGACGGTTGTCGGTGACGCCTTCAGAGGGCTCAGCAGGGCCGCTCAGAGAAGATGTACCAGAGGGAACAGTAGGTCGTGTCGATTCAGCATTGGCATGACGGGTCAGGACTTCAGCATGGAGGGAAGGGAAGAAGGTAGTTGGGGGGGCACCGAGGCGGGCGCTCGAGGTTTTGGGGCGGTCCGAAATGGTGTTAATATATCCTTCCGGTTTTGGGAGAGTTGGCGGGTTACTCAGGGCTGGGTGGAGAGCCGTGGGGGAGGTAACGGTGCTCCTGGATATAGGCATGGTGGGGATTTCGGGTAATAATGCTTGGCTTGCGCGATTGGCTGGTTTGTTGCGTCTTCGTGCAGGAATCTCCCAGATTAGTGCGACTCCTTCTCTTCCACTCTCTTCTGCTCGGCTCCGGCTTATGCTTGTTCTGTCCTAGGCGAAGGTCGGGGGAAGGGGGGCGAAGTACCTTGCGAACAAAGTTGGACCGGGATCTAGAATCGGGAGCGTCGGCGAGTGCAGGGCAGGCGGTAGCCGATGCGGCACAGGTGCAGCACAGTACAGTACACTACAACGCAGCGCAGCGCAGGACAGAAAAAGAGGACTGGACTAGGAAAAGTCTAGCGGCCCACGCGAACTACGCGAGTCACACAGGTGATTCCAAGGAAAGCCAAGCTAAGTAGCGAGATGACGTGGAGCTTCGGAACCCGGGTGTGGGTGATGTCGAGGGAGAGGGTGTGGGTGTGGGTGTGTTCCCGATCCCTGGATTTGTGTTGATTTCCTAATTCTGATGGTCAGACACCAGTGATGAGAATCTCGGAGCACCATCAAATACAACTTGTACGGTTGTGCCGAAGTGCTGGTGTGTGCTAGTAGCGCCCGCGCAAGCCGGGCAGAATTGAGTTTCTGGGGAGAGGGGGCTTGGCGTAGACTTACCAATTGGAATGATTCTTCCCGTCAATCGAGGGCAGCGCTTAAACCTGAAGGGAAACCCGTGGCTTCCAGCAAAACTCCTAGTGTGAACTTTGAAGTTTGATTGTGATGGTGATGCTGCCCTGCAGTTTGACCCGCACGTGGATTGGCTATGCAGCGTGGGATGCAGGTGAAGGCGAATCAAGTGACGAGACTAGAACCAAGAGGAAGAGGCAAGGAACTCGATGATGCAATGAAAAGGTGAAAGCAAGTGAAAGAAAGTCTAGGTGATGTGTTTGAAAAGAAAAGAAACCAAAAGAAGATGAAAATGAAGACGACGCCAGGTCTATGAGATGCAATGCGAATCGAGAAAAGTGACCAGGAAAAAGGTATAAACAAGAATGCAATGCCGAGGAAAACTAGTAGAAAATAGAAATAAAAAAGGTGGGGAAGAGCTCAAGTTGCTTTGGTCGACTCGGAGAGCTAGTCCTAGTTGAGGCAAGACAAAGTGGCGATGCGGAACAAGAGCTCAGAGAAGGGAAAGAGACGCCCCGATACTGAGGGTGCCAGTTGATATATCGGAAGCAAGAGTGGGACGGAAGTAGATATCAAAATAAGATTCCGAACGACGTCGACGAGATGAGTATATGCGGCCACAAATGGCTAGGCCAGCACCAGCACCGGCACCAGACAAGCAGGAAGACAAAGAACACCACTGGAAAGGGTAAAAGGTAATTGCGAGAACTACCAGAGCTCTGCTTCACCGTCTTGTCTGCGCCGAAATGAAAGGTGGGAGGAAGGGGGTTGCTTGGGTCTACCGAGAGAAGACTGAAGACCAGAAGAGGTCAGAGAGCTGTTCTCGGCTTCGCGACGAGAGCTTTTATCTATATTCGTATATTTTTCTCTCCCGTCCCCTGCCTCGCCTCCTGTGCCAGTTGGGCGGAACGAAGATGGCGACGATCAAGAAGTTCGAGGGATAGGCAAAGGCTCCGATCCTTGTTGAAGAGGGTAAGGGTATGTGGTGTACATGGCCCTTCGTACAGAAAACGGTATCAATAAACCCTGCAGCCCGCTAAGGTCAAGGGTGCATGGGCTTGTCGATCTCTTACAGGCTGCACAGCAGAGCAGAGGTCCGGGGTGTGGGAAAATTCAGTGCGATCGCCGATTGCACCTTGCAGGATTTGATTGATTCTTCTCCTCTTCAACTGGCTTGGCTTCAATGTCGGAAAACTTGGAGGGGCCTGGAGGTCGAGGCCAGGCCCGGCAGGGGTCGATGTATGAAGTACGAAGTACCTCTGTGGGAACCAATAGTCTCCATGCCGCCGGATCAACATTGATGAACCCTGTGCTCCCTGAGCTCCCTGTTGAGGCACACTCATCCCTGTGACAGTGACAGGACGACGGTGTAACAGAATCGCAGGCTTGGCAAAAAAAAGCTGAGGGCCTGTGGGGAGCACTGATACTGGTACTGATACTTGATACTTGGCCCCAGTTCTTCGAGACACCATCCCTCTCAAGTCCCATCTCCATATTACCAAGTCGGCCTTTTTGGCAATTCTCGATGCTGATATATTTACCGCGAGGTCGTATTATTACGAAGCGTGTGAAAGTATCGCTTTAAACTTTCCTTCTCCTTGGAACACACACATGCTCCTGCCAACCAACCACGGCCCGTGGCACATCATCAGCTTGCTTGCACCTTCGCAACCACCACGACCCTCTTTTCTTCACAGATGTACTTGTAGTTGTATTTGTATCAATGTATTATTACCTGAATTCTCCTCCATTACCTCCTGCACCACGATGTAGTGTATACATACGCTACTCTGTGTGGATGACTAGTTTATGGATTTCGGCCCGCCGAGACCATGGGCCTTCGTCAAGAGCCTAGTGTGGCACATGAAGCAAGGGGAAGATAAGACGAACACGACATACTTCGTACTTGAGAAAGTGTCTTAATACTCGGGCCTGATGCGAATGAAAAGCTCAATGTACGAAGTATGATAACGATGTATGATTATTACGAAGTGGGTATCGCTCGGTTACCGAGCGTAACAGGATGGTCCTGCTTGGCGCATTGCAATATTGCAAGTGTGGAGAACTGTTCCTTCCTTCTCAAAAGCTTGCTGTTTGCTAGAACTTTGTCAGCACTCCTAAGTTTTCAACTACGATCTCGTATACTGTAGTTGTATCACCGAGCAGTCGGCTACCATTATGTCAGAAACTATTAATCTGATGTAACATCTTCAACGAGGCGGCTCCAAGAACTACGGAAACCATGAGGTACAAGTAGTGACGAGTTGAGATCTGACGCTACTTTTTAACAGAGGATACACGTACTTTGCAGTGTCATAATCCTGGCCCGCATCAAAACACGCTCGGTTCTTACTTCTTAGTACCCCGACTCCACATCAATCAATCTCCAGTGGCGACCGCATTTTACCCCCGAGACGAGGTGGCGATAATAGGAGATTGACAACCACAACACAAGGGGCGTTAAGGAAGAAAAACACAGATATCATTCGCAGTTGTCTACATGTTGATGGGGAGTATCCTTGTAGTGAGGGTCCTACCACTACCACACTGATATTGAGAGCCAGGCCTTGTACATGAGAACCTAGACCTGGCAGCTGGTCGAGGCGTGTTTGACTTGTCGCGGATCAAGCAGGGTATAACCGACGCTTTTACTACGAGGTAGGATCGCTACGCTGCTTGTGACAAATGGTATCTTGAACAAGATTGGCTATCACGTCAGGTCAACGAAGCGCTTCGTGAAGCAAATTATTTTGGTCGCATTTTTGTCAAATTAAGCCTTGCAACGAATGGAGATGCAAAGTTGACCAGTCACCGACTCCAGGAAAACACGAGGCTCAAGAAGTGGGGTCTTCTGGATTCCCCTGCAAGATCTGAGGTTTAATAGATGGGGATGAAACCCCCCGATGGTCTCCCGCCTCCCCAAACACAGACAGGCGTTGCGGCAAAAAATCTCCACAGTTACAGTGGCGGTCCAGATCTTGTCAGGGGGTTTCCTCCAAGGCGGGAAAACGGCAATATTAGGCGTACGGCCGCTGTAGATAGTTCGTAGACTTTTAAGCCCCTTCCTCCATATATGCTCCGTAGTAGTAATAGGCGGTATAATAGCAGCAATTATCCTGGCCGGGGCGCTATCTCGAACAGCTGGGATCGTTGACCCACTTGTCCTGTGTCCTTCCAGACACCTTCCAGACAGAACGACGCCTTTGTCCAAGTGCCATTGCCATTGTCTTGTTTCAACAGGCCCGTTCACCCCGTTCACCTTCCTCTTGTCGGGGCAACTCCGACCCACTCGTCGCGAGTTTCTTCGTATCGAGTATCGTCTTCAGTAAGACCTCCGCGGGGCTTACCAAAAGTACGACCCTTTTCATCCAATGCATTATACTGCTGTTGCAAGTAACGGAAGCGGCCCCGCTCCGCTACCACCCCTTTTGCCCTTTGCCCCAAACCATTTGCCGGCAGAGCCTGGCTTCACAGTTTTGTTCATACAGAGATCTTCCAGTGCAGATCAGCGGCAACCTTGGAGGCCATGACGGTCCGAATGAACTGCTTCATGTCCACGGACTTGGCGTAGTCGACCGCGGTCTCTCCCTCGTCGACGGACATTTCGTCCGGTGATTGGAGGCAGACTTTCTGGGCGGCCTTGACTACCTCGTCCCATTCGTCGAGGGAGAATTGACCCTCGCTCTCGGCGAGAAGGAGGTCGTCTTCGGACGTGAACCCCAGGACATGCACTGATCTTGCATGGGCAATCTGGACCGCCGTCGGATCAACGACGACTCTCCCGTCGTTGGAGTCCCTAGGGACGATCAACAAGGCGGCAGTTGCTATCCCTTTCAGCGGGATTGCTCCAGAGAGCAGAGCTAATATGGCGGCATGTAATAATGCTGGGATGGCGGGAAGATTCTGCGACGTGTTGCTTTGTCAGTTTCCCCCTTGGCAGAAGATGATGATGGATGCAGGAGACTAAGAGGAACGTACAATGTTATACCGCATAGCCTTTCCGTTTTCATACTCATTCTCTGGCACTTCCATCACCTGAAGGGCGACTTGAATAAGGCATCTTGGAAAGTTCCAGATTGGAATTAGCTGCCGAAGGGCAGACTGTAGAATAGACTCAAGATGACGCTCTCTCGTACCTATACATATAGATAACAGGCATCATCGCCGTGCAACTCAATAAGCCTCTGTCCTAACCTGCAAAGTGTACCGCTCGGCCTATTCCTTGAGTGGGGGTAGGGGAGATAGAGAGAAAGGGATATATCTAACCTCCAACTCCAGCTGCAGGTCGCACGATAACATCGACCAGGGCTTCAAATGCGTATTCCTCACGTTTTAAGGTCTCAACAGGGCCATTAGCAGCCGCCACCACCTTGTAACCGGCGTACGAGAAGATGACGGACCCATCTGCGTTGGGCAGAGGTGCTATCTCCGCCGCGGGCTCATTTGTCGGGGCCATTGTGAGGCTGAAGTGAAGGGTGAGAAGGTGATCGAGTAAGGCTTCGATGATCTCGAAAAATTAAATTCTAGAGATGAGATCAAATGTAGGCGCAAAAACTAGGTACTTGAGAGCGGGGCAACTACAGCAGGGTAGGTGACGTCCTGAATTCTATTGAGGAGGGTTCAATTCCAGTGCCCACCCTTCTGTAAGTGACAGGGAACGCCTCTAAAAAAGGTACTTTGACACTGTCGATCGCCACTGAACAATGTTGAACCTTGTGTGCTTCTCAGCTTCGGTAGCCTTACTCAGCCCTAGGAGCTAGCGATGTGACCGACATCATATGGTTCGATTTCAAGGTCTCCGAGACGCAACCTAGCTCTTCCCGTCAACATCATCGAACCATCACACCCCTTATCCCCGCACAAAGAAGCAAGTTCCAACATGCCAGATACCGACGTAAAGCCAAATATCCCGACGCAGGGGGGCCCCCCGACGTCGTCTTTAAAAGACCGACTCCCCAGGCTTGAGCCTCGAAGGCGTCCCAACGACCGCACGAATCCCACACCTCGCCCAGAGACGCCAGCACTGCCTGCACCCCCCGACACGGCTTCGCTCACTTTCCAGATCCCATCGAGACGGATCCTTTCGAAGAAGGACCACGAACTATTTCTTTCGTCGCCGACGTACAAGCTTATCCTAGCATGGGTGTTTGGTCTCTCGGAAGCGGTCACGGACACGCCGTGTTCCGCCATGAAGGATGATGAGGGCCTGAGCAAGGCGGCCAAGACGATCTTGGAGATTCTCGACGATGCTGCGCGGCTCGTAGAACAAGCACCCCCGAGCGACGAGGGAGGATCACGGTTCGGCAACAAGGTGTTCCGCACCTTCCTCGACCTCGCCAAAGCGAAGCTCCCCGAATGGCACAAGAAGCTCGGGATCGAGTCCGACGACGCCGTTGCCGAAGTATCGACCTACCTGCAGCATTCCTTCGGTAACTGGTCGCGAATCGATTACGGCTCGGGACACGAATTGAACTTTATGATATGGCTTCTCTGCCTGTACAAGCTCCGGATCATCACGAAAGATGATTTCAAGCCGCTCGTCCTCCGAGTGTTTATCAAATACCTCGAACTTATGCGCACGATCCAGTCGACGTATTACCTCGAACCTGCGGGCTCTCACGGCGTTTGGGGCCTAGATGACTACCAGTTCCTGCCTTTCCTGTTCGGCGCTTCGCAGCTGCTACACCACCCATTTATAACGCCACGATCTATACATCAGGACCTGACGCTGGAGGAGTTCGGACACGATTATCTATACCTGGGCCAGGTCTCGTTTGTCAACAGCACAAAGACGGTTAAAGGGCTACGATGGCACAGCCCCATGCTGGACGATATCTCGGCGTCAAAGTCATGGGTCAAGGTGGAGGGCGGAATGCGGAGGATGTTTGTCGCAGAAGTCCTGGGGAAGCTCCCCGTGATGCAGCACTTCTTGTTCGGGTCGCTAGTCCCGGCGGTTGAAGGTATGAGCACGGAGGACGAGATCGAGGCTAGCGAGGAGGCGGAGAAGGATCATGGTCACCCCCATGACCATAGCCATGACGGGTGGAGTGATCCATGCGGTATCAAGGTGCCTAGCAGTTTAGCGGCAGCACAGGAAATGAAGAAGAAAGGAGTACAGTCGTTACGCAGGATACCGTTTGACTAAATAAACCTTATTGTATTTGCCAGTAATAAAAAAAAATTTGATAGTACACGACATGAACCGCATGATATATGTAGACCGCCTAACCGCCCACTGTATTTCCCAAGACACCAAGCATCTTACAACTTAGCGCTCGCGCCGGAGCCAACAACCTTAATGAGCGCCCTGCCGTTGCTCAAGCAGACCTTACCACCCTCAATCTGGGTCTCGAACCTAATCTCCTCCCAGTCACCGTCAACCTTGGTGCCCGTCCTCCAGGCGCGAGTGACGAGCTTATCGCCAGGCCTCACGGGGCTGGCGAAACGGGCCTGATATTCCCTGATGTTGGCGGGGTTGCTACCGCCAAAGACCTTGAGGAGCTCATGGGCGGTGCTGTTCCACGAATAAAGACCGTGAAGAATAACGCCGCCGAAGCCCATCTTCTTACCAGGCTCGGGGGTGGCGTGGAGGGGGTTATAGTCGCCATTAAGGCGGTAGAGTAGAGCAGAACCCAGGTTCGTCTGGTGCTCAACAACAGCATCAGGCTTCCTATCCTTAGGAGGAGGGAAGTTCTCAGAGGCCGGGCCCTTGGGTCCGCCCCAGCCGCCCTGGCCGATGTAGAAGGCGCTGCCGACAACGCGGTTGTAGACCTCACCCGACTGGGCGTCGACGAGGTCGGACTGCACGTCGACGACGGTTCCGGGCTTGCCCTTGTCGTAGACGCCGAGGACCTTGGAGCGCATCTCGAAGCGGCGGCCCTCGGAGGTGGTGGGGAGGGGCTTGAGGAAGGT